>JALPQI010014636.1:0-27179 GCA_025490895.1 Thaumatotibia leucotreta
CAGTTATATGCCCCTCAGGTACGGAAATTGTTCTGCCCTTTGAACCATTCCGACGGTCCATTAAAAAAAACAGTGAAGTTCGAGCCGCTCTTAATAATAAGTTTTTAAACTTTTTTCATTAAGGTTTCGGTAAATAAATAAACTTCATAGACACAAGTTAAGTTTCGTACGTCAAGGATCGCGTAAATATAATAAATTATACAGTAACATTTAATATTTTCTTCGGTTACTTCGATTACACATGAAATAAAACTATGAAAACGGATAAACTCGCGTATGTTAACTAATTTTAATTTCATTCCGACGTTTCGACCACGAACCCTGTAAAGTGTTCGAAACCTCGGAATGAAGTTAAATTTAGTACCGGATGAAAACGGATAAACTCGCGTATATTAACTAAATTTAACTTCATTCCGACGTTTCGACCACGAACCCTGTAAAGTGTTCGAAACCTCGGAATGAAGTTAAAATTAGTTAATATACGCGAGTTTATCCGTTTTCATAGTTTTATTTCAAAAGTAACATTTGTTAAGTGTTCTGTAAAATTGTTTATTAATTTTAGTTATTTATTCTAAATTTACTGTCAATTTCTACATACAAAAAAAAATGTCTAATTGAGAACCATTCTCTTTTGAAGTCTATTAACAATAAGTACAAATAAACTTGTCGAAAAGTAACATTTAGCCGTATTTAAAACACGAAGCCGTAAACCCCAAGTTTTGGATGTAAATTACAAGTATTACAACCAACCCCACCGAGTGGGTCCCTAGGTTGACCGACATTACAACCCCATCCGCAACCACATATATACTCACTTACATTATTACAATTTCAACCTTATCACGAGTACTTTAAAGTTGTTCGCACAAAACGCGACCGATTGAGATACGCCACTCGACTGAAACAGTCAACAAGCTACCGCAATAACGTGGCATATCTGACTTAATAAAACACATAATGGGGATAGAAACTGAATCTCCGTGGATTTTTTTTATGGAGCAAAGGGCAGTTAGTAAATTTTATTTTAATGGCCCTACCAGTGTTTCTGTGTGGAAAGGTTTCTATAGCCTGTCCCCGAGCACATTAAATTTTTAGTATAAATGAGATACTAGTAAAATCTCCGTGTCCTAAATTCAGAACATTAGGTACGTGTTGAGTTTGAAGGGCTAGAAAAAATTGCCATCATTTCTTTAAAAAGTTTGACGTCTTTGTTTGTTATGACTTGTCCTAAAATGAAGCCATTATTAGGCTTTACTCATATTGGAACAAACCAAAGGGCTTTTAGGGTTCCGTAGTAAATTAGGAAACTCATAGTTTTGCCACGTCCATCTGTCCGCAGCATAGCTCAGTGGTAATTAGACAGCGATTTGATACAGTAAATCACGCCGATAAAGTGGTAGAATAAATAATAGAAAAAAATAGGGTACTTCTCCTTATTTATATTTTTTTTATTTTGCTCTAATCCTTGAATATATCTTCTAAAAATAATATGGATTCCATAAGAATGTTTTCTTTTAAAGTCAATGTCTTCGGAAATCATCGCTAAAGAATTAAATAAATAGGCCAACTAGACTGTGGAGGCTAATCTACATCATCGTCAGCTTATCTCAGTCCACTGCTGGACGTATGTAGGTAAGCGGCTTCTATTAACTATGCACGCTGTAGGTAAATGCCCATCATCGCCACGCTGGTCAAGCGGACTTGCGATGGCAGTAGAATTTCACTAAGATGACGCTCATCATCAATCGGCAAAATATGAATGGTCAGTAACACTTCAATCCCTTAGTCGACTCTTACGACACTCGCGGGAGTATCTTTGGATACTTTCCGTATTTTATAGACAATAAACACTGATAGACAATGAACACTTCTTGTTTCTTCGTCGCTTCTTCGCTTAGAATCCTAGTGTTAATAATAAAACGTTTAATCCGAAACATCTCAAGACAACAGCCTCGTGAAGTGCCGAAGAATCGTAAACGCGAAGTGTTAAGCCACGAACTATCTGCATTACCAACAACTGTAAAACAGCGCTCAATGCTGAAGCTTGTCTGTAGTCCTTACTATGAGAAACTCACATCACTTCATGAGTGAACGTGTCAAAGTCAAACTATTCTTTATTCAAGTAAGCTTATGGATGATTTTCGAATCGTCTGACACTATCAAAAAAAAATCTACTACTGGTTAGAATCCTACACCGTTCCTGAAAAGAACCAGTAAGAAACTCAGGTGGACTTATTTTTTTTCAAAACAGTTTGATAATACATCTTATTAAAATAACACGCATTAAAAATAAAGTATAATAATAATAAACAAAAATAATTCTTATTGTACAAGTCACAATATTTTTATGCATCTATATCTATACTACTAGAGATGTAAAGGCCGTGGAAATTGTAATGTTGTAAGACAGCCCTCAACCGTTTTATATCAACGGGCTCAGCGGACGCGACGACCGTAAGTACGCGCCGCGCTCGCGAGTCGTGAACTTAGGCTCAGTGCTTGATAATGGAGACCTAGGGCCATTTCTCAAAAGCTTGTAACTTATAATACAAGTGGAAGTTTCTTTTTAACACGATTAATTAGAAAAGGACTTTCGCTTGTATTACAAGTTACGCGTAGGTATAAATGTCGCGCATAGTGACTAAATACTCTTGAGGTTAACCGTTTAATTATACAGGGTGGTCCAAACCTTGACGTCAAAAATTTTTTTTTAGATTCCTCACGTCATGGACTATAAGAATATACCCCATGTATGTTAGCCGATTTTTTGTAGTTTTCGAGTTATGAATTTTTGAATTTTTTTTTCTTTGAGAAATTCTGGAGTGAAGAAATTTTTTTATAAAAAAAACTATTGGGTGTTTTTAATAGTTTATTTTTGTAAAAGTATTACTACAAATAAAGCATTTACTGACAAAAAAATTAACGTCCTCACTTTGATACAAGTAGGATAAAAAAATACCAAATTCAAAATTTTACGTTAAAAACGCATCAAAATAGCATTAACGTACGTAAATAAAAAAAATAAAACTTATCCCAAGGATTTTTGGTATTCTAAAGCCTGCTCTAGACCTTAAGCCTTCGTAAAAGCAAAAAAAAAGTGACACTTAATGATGAGGATTTTTCGGAGTAGTCGGTCAAATAAACTTAAAAGAAACCTTCTAAATTTTTAATTTAAAAATAAAGTCAAATTTCGTATAATAACTACACAAATTGAGTTTTCGTGGTATTTTCTGTCTTTGTTTATTGATAAGAACAACAAAACAGACGAAATTTTACTTTATTTTTAAATAAAAAATTTTGAAGCTTTTTTTTAAGTTTATTTAACCGACTACTCCGAAAAATCCTCATCATTAAGTATCACTTTTTTCTTGCTTTTACGAAGGCTTAAGGTCTAGGGCAGGCCTTAGAATACCAAAAATCCTTGGGATATGTTTTATTTTTTTTTATTTACGTACTTTAATGCTATTTTGATGCGTTTTTAACGTAAAATTTTGAATTTGGTATTTTTTAATCCTACTTGTATCAAAGTGAGGACGTTAATTTTTTTGTCAGTAAATGCTTTATTTGTAGTTATACTTTTACAAAAATAAACTATTAAAAAAACCCAATAGTTTTTTTTTAATAATAAAATTCTTCACTCCAGAATTTCTCAAAGAAAAAAAATTTCAAAAATTCATAACTCGAAAACTACAAAAAATCGGCTAACATACATGGGGTATATTCTGATAGCCCATGACGTGAGGAATCTAAAAAAAATTTTTTGACGTCAAGGTTTGGACCACCCTGTATTTAAAGATATGTTTCATGAAAGTTTATTCAAGTCGTACTTTACTTGCTGTTAGGCGATTGTTCCGTTTTCATCGGTTATCGTTATTGCTGTCATGTTGTAACTAGTCTGCAAAAGTGACAGGCATGATAAACAAAGCCGAATTTTCATAATCATAAGCCACTTCGTTTTCATAACATGATAAAATAAATAACATTTATACAGGACAGAAGTGTAATTTTTGACTATCAGGTTCAGGATCAATCTATTTGGTCAAAATAAACCATAAAACCTTACATAAATAAAATATTGAACACTACATAAAGAGTTAACTTACAACATTTTAAAATATTGGGCTATTTCGAGGTTTTTGTAAAATACTGGTTTCGGTCCCTGAAATAAACTTCATTCACACCACACATTACCTACTTACACTAAAATTATGTGACATCCATTTGGTTGAGAGACCAATTTAATCTGGTAATAATTTGTCTTGACATTTTTTTTAAATTCCAGAAGGTAGTAAACATTTCGTAGATTTTACGTTGACTCACTCAAACTCATAGTAAGGGAATGTTGTCGGAGCACTTTCGAGTTTTATTTCACTTTTGGGGAATTTTAAAATGGCGCTCTGAAGCTGTGGGAGGGGGGGGGGGGAGTAAATTGTTCGTAGTTAAAGTTACACATGCTTAAGTGGAGCAAGAATAATGTACTGAAGTTTGTTTAATTTATGAGTGAGTTTCACGATTTTTAGATGGGTTCTTCTCACTTGGAAATTCAAACAAAACTGAGGTTTTTGTTACTGAAATTCTGCTTCAATAACAAAAACAGGAGCGCACAAGCTTAAACAAATCGATTTAGTCTCACGGCAAGCTCAATTGCTTATACTGTGAGTACTAATACTACTCACTGACAATATGTACAATGTTTAAAGACGCATAGATTGTGAAGTACATGATAATTTAAAGCAAATCTTTTTAAATCACACACTTGTATTAAAAACTGAGATTAACTGTTCGTCTGTTTTTGATAATCCGTACAATAGGTATTTAACTCAAATAGATTCATAATTCAAAATCCATTGTATTGATTCTTAGCAACCACAGACGATGACGTACTTTTATAATGGTTATAAAAATGGTTCAATAACTAAACAAACACGGAACACAATTATATTACTACACGAAATATACGTACCCGTGACCTCTCGCTGACACAAACAAACATGGATAACTCTGAAATAGGACTCGACATCAAACAAAAGGTAGGAAATCCTCCATAAACCTTACAATAAGGAATCTTCGTCTAAACGCCAGATTAAAGCGACCCAGGCATCCACACAAGCGATACCCAATTGTTAAAGAAAAGCGTAGATATAATGGCTTTCTTTGTTATTATTTCTACGCTTTTAAGTTGTTATTCATATACGTATAAAGTATTTTATAAGGGTTTTTGTTTTGTATGTGGTTCAATATGCTTACTTTTCTTTCTTGTTGCTAGGGATACGTCTTTCAGGTTGATGGTTGATATCACAAAATGTTGTAGCAAAACCTGTGCCTTTGTCATACACGAGCGAGTTTATAAGGTGTTGTAGAATCACTGTCTTAATAACATTTGTTGGTATTATATTATCTCCGCATGGATATTGCCTGCTATACTTTTGCTTTTATTATGTATAGTAGTGTCACATCACGTGCTTGGTTTTCATAAGACTACACTAGAGTGCAACTACAACGAACAACTATTTATTGCCTGTTTCTAACATAAATTACTATTTAATTGTCAAAGTGACAGACAAGGATAACTCATTTAAACTAAAATAGACATTTCGGACATTTCCGAATAAGGAGGTTATTAGGTTATATTATGTATTAAAAACGTTATAATCAATATTGTGCATCTGAAAACTCTTCCCTGACACGCCATACCAAGCCGTGGGCTGCGTTTGTGTGACAGCCTGCTCGGACATGCTAATCCCATGATTAGACAACGTCATACGACGTCCATAGTTGGCAGAGCACATGGGCCATGACATACCGCCGAGATTACTGAAGGACCCGGTTGAGAAGTTTTTTTATAACATCGTCGTGAGAATAAGGGTTCTTAAGGATGTTCAGGTTTTAAAGGACTTCTTGTGGAAGCAATATCTAGAAAGTTCTCTTATGGGATAGATCAAAGTAGTATTCTTTCTACATTTTAAAACGGGTATTCACTGAAAATCTAAAGTCTAAAGGGTCTCAGACAGGCAGGCTGTCTGCCTGTTTACTACCTGGATATTAAAACCAACATTTACTTTCCCAAGTTGTCTTTTCTTATTTACTCCATATACGATTACACTGTCACAATCGTATGGGTACAGCATAGTTTCTCATGCCAATCTATTATAATTATTGCTTCTTTTTCATATTAGTAAGTAGTAGTAGTAAATCACAATATTGTACACAAAATAGGTTACAACACATAAAGAAACCTAGGTACAAATGTAATGTAATAAGGGATCTCTTCCAGCTAACCTTTGAAAAATACACACACTTTTCCCTCTTATTTATTACTTCTCACCTTTTCTAAGTTATGTCTTATTTTCAATATCGTTTATTTCGTCGTCGTCGTCATTAGCCTATGATAGTCCACTGCTGGACGCAGGCCTTTCCTATTAACTATGCGTATGGACGCATTAGGAGGTAGATGCCCATAATCGCCACGCTGGGCAAGCGTTTACTTACCAAAATTTATTTCATCCTGACCTTGACTGACGGCTACCATGATTTAATGCGATTCAGTTTAAATGAAATGAATGAAATGAAATATTATTTATTCAGGACACTAAACTAGAACAGGTATCATTAATAAAACAAACAAACAAAGAAAATAGATAGTTTAGGTTCTGTTTGTCAGACTTTGACAGTTGTTCTGTGGAACTGACACACTGAGTAAATTGTGGAAACACCCCTGGAGTGACATTTGCACAAATCGAAGTTGATACAGGTCATTCGTCACTATAAATGAACTAGGGACAGCTCAAGTGTGCTGAACAATTTCAACAGGGCGCACCGCAAAATGGACGAATGCTCTTAAACGCAATTTGATATGCATAGCGAATTCACGTGAGTATTCGACAATTGAAATTTGTGTTTGGCCACGATATATTTTATTGTCATCGATTTTTATTCAGGTCTTGTACTGCTTTGTTTTATATGTGCTTTACGGGCGGAATAGAAATGGGAATCCATTTTGTAATGCAATTTTGATTTGCGCGTCAGTAGGGGTTGCGTTTTCCGCGATTCATATCGTTATTAGTTTAATAATTATTTGGTTGGCAACATGTTGGGTTTATGGGTTTTTTTTTGGGCTTTATATTATTGGTTCTATTTGGATTAAAATGGATATGTTTTGTTGTTTATGACATCGCTAGCATTTTGGGATTCATTATTATTAGGACAGTTCCTGAATAACCTGTATATTGTAGTCTTGTATATTGGCTAGTGTTCAATCATTTAAAAATAATAATTATTACAAATACATAGACATATAAAAAACAAGCTTTTAAAAAATCTTTTCTTTTCCATTATATTGATTCAAATTTTATTCGTTTCACATCTATGTTTTTCATGAGATTTGTTTGACTGGAAACTGGAAATAGGTCGCCCGTCGGTATTAATAAAAAACCGCCATGCAATATTTCATATTGTCTAGACACTATTGAATTGTCACAGGAAATGAAAGATGTATATCAACACAATCTATGTTGGATCATGATTGAATAAAATGTTCAATCATTTAAAAATAATAATTATTACAAATACATAGACATATAAAAAACAAGCTTTTAAAAAATCTTTTCTTTTCCATTATATTGATTCAAATTTTATTCGTTTCACATCTATGTTTTTCATGAGATTTGTTTGACTGGAAACTGGAAATAGGTCGCCCGTCGGTATTAATAAAAAACCGCCATGCAATATTTCATATTGTCTAGACACTATTGAATTGTCACAGGAAATGAAAGATTTATATCAACACAATCTATGTTGGATCATGATTGAATAAAATGTTAAAGTGTATACGACTTGAAATCCAAAAAAATAAAAGTACTCCAAGAAGACTAAAACATTCTCGAACACTACCTACATGTGTACGCGCAATGTTATGTCGAAAGATAAGCTTGACGCCATCTCTTTTTACAAGTCCCATTAACTTCGGCAAAGCAAAGCCTCCTAAAGTATGCATGTGTATCGTATGTGCATCTCTTTTCAGCTGGCCACCTCGCACTAGTTAACATTCAGCCAACATAAAGGGTGAAAAAACGTTCCTTCAAAGCGAACAAGTTTACCAACACTCGAGATACCATCTTTTGAGGGGCGCGAATTCGATCTTTCTGCCGTTCAAGCTTTTGAATAGTTGAGTTTTTTCACGTCAGCGTTAAATGCAGGCTAACACCGTTCGAATTTCAAACGCGGGAATATATAAAAATAAAACTGAGTTCGCGATATCGTTGTCAAGATCTGCCTCAAACTGGAGTATCGTATTAGCATTTCAAAGGTCTGGCGTTTGGGTCATTCAGTAACCCTATAGTCCATTAGTTAGCGGCAGGTTAATAAGGTTCTTTGTCGGGGGCACTCGCCGCTTTCACAATTTTGCCTTGAATACGGCTTATCTCCGGGCTTGTTTGCTTGCTCCCCTGTAAAAGACCTGCCATCCTGCTGCGCCAATTTTTCTTTAGTTGGAAATTACGAACGCAACACAAGATGACCCGGGCTTTGATAAAGACTTCCTTTGTTTCACGTTTGTTTTTATTATCTCCGCTTTATAGAAGGTTTATGATGGCAATAGGAGTGTAAAATTCGATCACTGACCTATCAAAGGCCCAATAATAAGTTAGGAAGGGGATTTCGTCGCTCGAAATCCGCCGATTGAGCCTCTCAATGGCTGGTTTCGACGAGAAATGGAAAATTAATGGCATGGAAGTAAATTTCTTTGGATAACGCGAGACAATGGAAGATGGCTGCTTATACGTTACATTCAAGCATGGAACTATGTTTAGAATTTTTTTATAAATTTTAATAAAAATTTGTTCAAATTTGATATCAACAATTTTTTTATATAGCTTATTTAATGTCCCACTGCTAATCAATATAATTTGTGTTCAGTATGGTATCGAAGCCGACAATTATGTTATAGACTGCGATGTGGCATATGAATATGACACTTCAGAAGTTATAGCTAAGAATTTTATGTGTATTGAAGCAGCTAGTTAATAGTCAGCAGAACATAAGTTCACCATAAATTTTAAGCATCTTATAACTTATAAACCACTAGCACAGCAATATAATGCGGTAGTCAAATTGTGCCATAACCAGTTAATAGTACTTATAATATAAATTGCTACATCACATCAGGCAAGGTGCCGTAAAGAGGGGCTATAAAAATGCAGAGAGCAGATCTTACGCTAAATCCAAGGTATAATCTGAATTTTTAAGTTCAGTTTGCGTAACTTTAAGTTTGTTATGTGGCTGAGATTTTCACTTATTGATCCAACAGTGGCTAATCTAAGACATATTCTATGATCTATGGGTTAGAGTAAGGTGTAATTTCTGAGGTTCTTGGCCGAATTATACGCGTTTGTGAAATTAATTATTGCTGAAATGAAAAAAATCTTGTGTAAGTAGGTACAACTTTATTTTACATTGTATTTCAGTAAACGCTTGTATTGCATTAATGTCTTCAGTATTTGAGTGGTTGCGCTCATTTTACTCGAAGTCATTTGACTTGCACATCTCATACATACGACTAAACATTTTTTATGCTTTTATGTATGTATGTATAAGCTTTATTGTACATTTAGAACAGAAATACAGGAAACACAGACAAAAACAATTTGATACAACAAAGGCGAACTTATCCCTTTCAGGGATCTCTTCCAGTTAACCTTTAAGGAAATGAGAAATGAACAAGCAACGGTGAAAGACAAATAAAAAAATGTACATTTACTAACTTAAATTTTTAAGTATAATTTTGTATTCGCATTGTTGATATATAAAACCGATAATAATATCTACACAAACACTAAATATAAATACCGTAAAGTAGGGTTACATTAGCCCTAGGGGGTAACATTGCCCACACGAATAAAACCACTTTGATTGACTTAAATAAATATAAGGATGGCATCTAACATTTTATCTAAACGATGTCAAGCAAATAATATTGTTTTAATTCAATAATTAATTTACCAAGATGGATTTTTTTGGGTGGGTAATCTTACCCCCTAGGGCTAATGTAAACCGACTTTACCGGTACATAATAATATAGTTAAATAATAAATAAATATAGAAACATATAATATATATCAAATAATAAATAAATATGTAAAAACACAAGGATCCACCATAGTTAAGGATTGGAATTGGAAAGCCACAACTTCTTCAGCCTCTGCTTTTTGGGCTATTATTATAAAAATATGTTCGTTTTTCATAATTCTACATACTATTAAATTAGAAATGCCTTTAGGGTAGGGTCAGTTATGTTTTTGTGCCTATGTATTTTTAAACCACATTGAGATCAACAAAAGTTCTTCCTTTGCATTGACTAAACGGGCTTCTTTCATCGGTAAATTCATAAATAATTTGAAAGCTTGTAGAAATCAAGATAAAGTCAAATGTCTAAAAGTAACTAATTCTTCGACCGACTGCGAAAAGGATTCCTTTGATGAGCAGGAAATCCTTTTAAAAGGCCACCGACGAATCGGAATGGCGGGAGAAAAATATTATTATAACAAGTAAAATACATTAACTGGGAAAAACCTTGAGTGCTTTGATTAATTAAGTTGTTCCAGCCCAAGTAGCAAAATACATTTGGTGAAGAAGGGCACTTTTGTATACTTTTATTGGCTGTGCCATTTGTTTTTCGGAAACATAGGGACTGCTTATGAAGAGTGGCAAATTGGCAATAGGTGACGTCTTGTCTATGAGTACTTTATCAAGAATACAATAAGGATAAGAATCAAGTAATAAGTTCGCCTTTGTACCTATCTAAATTATTATATAATATGTTTTTTTACCTGTGTTTCGTGTACAATAAAGAATTTACATACATACAATGTGGGCTAGCAGGCTAACTACCTATACTACCGTACTTCATCACTAGATAAGTTTTGTAGTACACAAATATGAAACAAACAGAATTTACCCAAAAGTACATTGAAACTTTGTAAATAGCGGCACATGCAAAAATGGAACTCAAAAAATATTTATTAAACCAATTTGAGTTGTTTTACAAAAATATTAAGAGCTTCATTACAAAATTCACTCGTGGAATCTAATTTCAATTTGAAGTAACTACCTGATGGGTAGTGAAGACTTATCGATAGCATTTTTTATCAACAACCTTTGAATAGACTAATTAATAGACTGAATTGTGTTTAATTTTTTTTTCTAGTGCACACACTACCCACGGCAATCTACGTAATTGCCGTATTTATAAAGTTTAATGGTAAATGTTAATTTTTGATGGTGACCGTAAACGGAATAGGGGAAAATAAATTATAGTTCAAGTGAGTTAGACCATTATATCGAACCATTATTCGAATTTACGTACCAAGAAATTAGCCAATTCATTCATATGTATTAGTTTAATATCTAAAATAATATATGTGTAGTTGATAGGATACTAGTCGATACTCAATACATGTTGTATCTGTGCACATATCTGATTTGTCTATGGTTGCTTATTAAAAATAAACGTTCTGTCTGCTCCGAATCTCACGATGGTCGTTTTATTAAGTGGAATTATTTACGGGCACATGTGTTTCCTAATACGCATAAGTTGGGACCGTTTAAACGAAGCGTGAACAAGCATCTAGCGGTCCAGCAAAGCGGTGGCAACTGACAGGTTACTGCTGGTCTCCTGTTCGTTGCCGCCGCGATTTGGGCTCCACTTTTCCCTTACGGGCAGGTGGAGTGGAGCCACTTTGTTGTGCCAATATAAAATGGAATCATGGAAACATCACCTTTGTTTCACTCTAAATACAGGTGTTTTTGTCATTAAAATAAGTGCTGCAGATACGAGGTTGCGGAAGTATACTGGCGATATGCTAGGAAGTAAATATGAACCGACGAAATGATTTCAAGGTTTATTACGAATCAATATGAATCCTCGTGATGAAATTGAAAATCTACGTTTGATATTGGTCATAAGCTTTATTTGCGTAGTAGAACAGATATTCCGAAATTCACCTTATTGCCAGATTAAAACCAATTCGAGTTTCATTCTGTTAAATACGGAATTTTAGTAATGCTCGGACGGAACTATACTGTGTGTAAATCTAATACGGGCGATGAATTAAACTATGCATGGGATTTATTAAGGTAATCATGGATTACGAGGTTTTATTTAAGTTACACTTAATTATGACCATCCAGATTTTTACATTTCGAAGCAGCAATGTAGGTACGAATATTTTGTTAATATTGATACATATCAATATTAACAAAATATTCATATATAATATATGATATGACTGACATCAGTCATATCATCTGTTTTTGAAATTAGCTGTCAACGAGAGTTTAACTTGCGTGTGTTGCTCTAAATTGTGTGTCGAATTTTATTATTTCGTATGAATAATGTTGTTGCTCTAATTTTAAGTAAAAGTTATGTATTACTTATTATATTTTAACTAACCCCCGTTAAGAGCTTGGCCCGTACGAGTATTAAGACTTACACCCTGTATTTTCTTATTACAGTAAAACGTAGTACAGGAGTGAGTCATTACGGTTGAAAGTTTATGCACCATTATAGCACAGCAGGCAATTCTTTATTTTTAACGAAGGTTTTAGCGTAGCACGAAAAGGCACGTTACTGGCTTGAATTTTCAAAATGGCGGCAAATAATGTGACTACGTTTTTATTTTCTTTATAGTAAAAGACGTAACTTCCTTGCCACGACTGATTAATTGCGTAGTAGCATTATTTTCTTTATATTGTTTTTTTTTTTCGTTTTTTCTTCATAGAATCCCTTAATAAATATAAGCTCCAAGGATCGAAAGAGCAACCAGAAAAAAAGGGTTACTTCCCTTACCATTCGTTAACTAAACAGTTTGTATAAATAACGGTAACAAAATTCGGCAACTTATTTAATCATTTAGTACATTTTACAATATTAAGTGTACAAATACATTACAATAATTTAACTTACAAACTAACAATAAAAATTCAACACACTTAATCAAAAACCCAGGAGGAGGTGGAGGAACGACCTGGACGCGTATCTCAACGGCTGGCCACAGATTGCTCAAAACCGGGAAGATTGGAGACTTAGGGGAGAGGCCTTTGCCCAGCAGTGGGACACTATATAGGCTTTAATAATAAATAATAATAATAATAATCAAAAACCCGTATAGCCCCGGGTGTCACACACATCATTGCCTCCTTGAACTACGATAGCCAGCCTCTGCACCAGGAACGACCCAGAGCGGATTCCAAATCCCCCTTTTGTAAGCGGCGTCCCTCCTCTCCAAAGAAAGATAGAACCCCTGAACACCAACAACCTGTAGTCTCAACCGCCAATGGAACAAACAAATAGCTGGTAAGCATGGAGTATTTGTCTGTTTTACGCACCGCTGATTCTGAAATTCTGAAACATTTATACAAATTTAGTCAATCCTCCCCGAATAGACTATAACTAGGCAACCGTTTAGGAGAAAACGTAAGACAGACTACATTAAAAGTACCTTTGCGCAGTCCAATTCGAACCTAAAATCTCAACCCAAATCAAATTGTAAGGAGTGTTGTACTTTTCGTCATTGTGACAAGAGGAGTACGATTCCAATTACTTGAAAGTACAACAAAACTTTGTCTACTTTGTAGCTGTATTGTCGCTCTAGATATGTAGCTATCTTTTTCACTACATCGATCGATTGAACACGAATAAGGTCAAATTACGATACAAGGCGTCTTTTGGAAGTCATTTCAGCTGTCATGCTCGTAATATTACTTTATGGGCTATAAAATATTCCTAACCTTCTGATAAGGCAGTTTTGTTTCCTTCTATTGCTTCTTATATTACAGGAGTTTCATAAAAACTGTTTATGTGGTGCGTAATTAAATCTATATTATCCACTTTGGGGCTTAGCTGGGTGAATCAATTTTTTCTGTCTGTTATTGCCATGGTTTCAGTCACCTGAGTCACGCTAGTTTTATGCAAAATTATGCAAACATGCATATGGGTAAGGCCGCGGATTTTGACGAATGTGACACAGACATAACATAAAAAAAAATACGTTACGTTACCATAAAACGCAACGAAAGTTACTATAAAGCTCAGCTCATACTGGTATGAACTCTGATTAAATAAAGGTCGTAAAAAAAAACATATTTTTATCACTAAATAGTTGTTTTAATCAGATATAATAATCAACCCACATAATGTAATTTCTCATACTTAGTAATTACTTAAATTAACAGTATTTATAAATGTTTAAATGCCATAATCTTTGGAACTAAATAAACTAAATAAATCACCATAAATTCTTAAATGGAAATTGAACTGTTATTAATTAACACTATTAAACGCGTTAATAATTATACTGTATTTCATTAGCCCTAGGGGGGTAAAATTACCCACTGGAAAAAGCTAATTACTTAAAAAAACGCAAATCAAAATACCTAAATAACAAAATAATTTGATTTGTTTCGCAAACACCTGTTACAGTATGCTGTCATTCAAAATCTAATAAAACTCATTGAAATTAGTAAATTTCTGTGTGCACTTCCCTTTACCACATATTTTCGTTACGTAACATAAAAAATACGTTACGTTTTGTAAAAATGTAACGTATTCGTAACATAAGTGTAACGTATATTTGAAAAAAGGTTGATTATCTTTGTAAATAATTGCAATCTGAACATAATAATACATGCTACTGACGTTTGAAACTAAAGCCTTTCGTATGAAAAACCAGCCGTTTAATATTAATCACTACTTACCGTAAAAATCACACTACCACTTTAGACGTTTTTTGCTAAAACTTTCGCCGCGTGCACTGTGACAACCATTTGTTAACGAATTAATGGGAGTGAGTGTGCTTATGGGTGTCGCCCTACTAGAATAAGAGTTCCTAGTGTCGATAAACTAATTTCTACCAACATTGGCTTAAATATGACCTTAAAAATGCGTTACGAAAGTATCGTAACGAAAAATTGGAATTGGTGACCCAAAAAGTAAAGGGAAAGAAAACAGTAAAATTGTTCACATATCATAAGTCCTTAATGAACGAAGCAATCGTTTATCATTCTAATTTGGTTTAAAATCAAACATTTAATGCTGACAAGTCTAATAATATGAAAAAAAAGGTTTTAAGTACTCGTAGTCGAAAAAATTACTCGACTTACGTTACGTTTTTGGCAGAAATATTTATTTATTAATTTTAAATAAAGAGCTAAATTAGCTATTTCATTTGATTACATGTAACTGAGCATAGGGGAATATTCTAAAATTGATCAGAGTTCTCTAGATGTTATCAGTTTTGTTTTATGAGCAAGACAAATTTCAAGCTCCGAATTCGTCAAAATCCGCGGCCTTACCCATATAGTCCATGTTTGTAGGTTGCCTATTAAGGAAAGGGCTTATTAACACCAGAAAAATGCATTTTCGCATAGTGTAAGGGCCATTATTTTTCAGAAAACCAGCGTGACTGAGCTGGTTGCGTGGCAACCATGCCAATAGCAGACAGAAAAAAGTCGACTCACCCAGCTCTACATTTAAATTATGCTTCTATAGGGAATATTATCCTACACCTACTCAGAATTGAAAACAATCATGACTCTGGAACATATATTTTTCGGACAAGATACCTTCACTTCATTGCCCTCATCGGGTATGTACTAGGGTGCTCCTTATTTTTGCAATTTTGTAGGATGTTCGAACCAATAAGGGGTGTACCGATAAAAAACTGGCAAATTCAAATGAAAAAATCAGGTCAATATAGTTAAAAAGCTGTAATTTCTGGTTTTTGTAATTTACTAGGAGGTCTTAAATTAGCTAACTTTGGTCCTTTTTTGTTGCTACTGCAATTTCAGTACAAGTTCTCCAGAACCCCTTCTAAATCTATTTTTCCAAGCTCTTTTTTTTTATTCCCCACTGCACGATTTCGTGTTCTGCAGAAGTGACCTATATTTCTGGTTAATCTCCATGTTTTCTTTAATATACCCCTGCCTTGGATGCAGTAATACTCTGTGAAAGGAATTATGTCACATATTATGTGAAATTATTATGGGTCTTTAATCAATTTTTTAATCCTATACAAATCTTAGTCTCTTTGGCATAGTTTTATGAAGCGAAATCAGTGTCAAAAAGTAAGAAGGATAGTATGCATAAGTCAAGGATATCTTAAGGAACACGGCAAGAAGCCAGATATATTAACAACAGTCCCATAATTTAGAAAACTGCATACAAAAAAAAGAAAAAAATGTTTGGAAAAGATAGTTTGGAAGAGGTTTCGAAGAAGCCGTACTGTGAGTACCTGAAATGCAGTAGTGACACAAAAGTACTACAGTCAGCTAAGTTAAGACTTCCTGGTTAATTTCCAAAGCATGAAATTACCAGCTACCTAACTATATCGGTCCGATTTTTTCATTTGAATTTGCCAGTTATTTATCGGTACACCCCTTAAAGGAGCTCTTTGCTCTCCCGACTGCAATTTTCTATGGGGCACCCTCTCATTTTGTTATTAGATAAGTAACCCATATCTGTTTTTTTATTTCGATTATTATAAAAAAAATTAGGGGTCGCTACCGACGTACGAAGTTCAAGAAAGGCAAAATGATTAGTCGTTTTTTTATTACTTCGGTAGCGACCCCTAATTTTTGTTTATAATAACAAACTAAAATAATGAGTGTGAACATTAAAATATTTTTTCTACCGATGTCTTGCTGATTCGAGAGCTAGAGATATTAATTCCCCATAAAATCAGGACAATTTTATGCATCGGATCTTATAATAATTCTTAGGCAAGGGAAGTTGTAATTTTTTGATCATCATTAGTATGAACATCGTGTAGGCATGACTACCAAAAACTGCAAGCTGCCTCAGCTGTCTGGACTGTTCGAAAATCAGTCACATATTAATTGAAAACAAGTGTGTACTTAAATGCTGGAAAAATGATAGCCGAAAAGATCGATTTTGTATCAAAATCGTGGTGCGAATTTAGATTTTTGACCGGTACTGTAGGTACTTATTCATTAAAAAACAATGGCAATACATAAAATTGGTTGGAAAATAAAAGTTATAGCAGTACAAGTTGAGAGAAATATAAAAGCATTAATTCAAATGCCCAAGTTGTAACTGAAAATACTCCTTCGGACAAAGTTTATCCATATTTTGATAACCTATTTCCGTAACGTTCTCAGCCATAAATACGTGATCTCGCAGGTAATCTAGTTTTCTCCGCTGACATATATGAACGGTACAAGTTTCTTCAGCCGATATTAAGTTAGTGATAACACGATTTGGACCATGCCTCGCTTAGTCGGACATTTTGGTTTTAAGATACGGTTAGCACGGCGCAGCAAAGTTAGGTAGGAAATCTTATCTTAGGTAATTCTATTTTGATCAGGTAGATGCTCGTTTAACTATGAGAAGTGGCACAATAGATCCAGTTTATGGAGAAGAGGAAGATGAAATTCTGCAGATTTCTAGTACTAACGCCCACTGAGCTATGCTGCAAAGAGATAGACGGACAAACGGACAGAAGGACAGACGGACATGGCGAAACTATAAGGGTTCCTTGTTTACTACGGAACTCTAAAAACGGAAGTTTGCTTATATTGTCTTTGGTTACCGTGCAGTTATTTATGAAATGGTAACGGATTCATCATCCTCATCATTATATCAGCCGAAAGACGTCCATTGCTGAACATAGGCCTCCCCCAAAGAATGGCACAATGACCCGTCCAGCGGATTCATGCAATCTTCCATTTAGGACTATGTCATCCATCAGTCCACCTTGTACATATAGTCGAATTCGATAGACAGAAACTAATTAGAATTTTATTCTCAATTTTGACACTTGGACGCGTTTCGATTCCCTTCACCCGTTACGTTTTTCCGGTACGTATATGGGATCCAATTACCAGGCAATAATAAAGTACTTACATTTTCGTAGGGTCAAGCGGGCGAAAGTGGATGAGCTGGAGCGTGATTACGTTAGCCGTCGCATCGGCTTCATAATTTGTGCCGGATGACCGGAACCAGGGTTAGCAGAGATAAGTTTACGCCGTGCATGTTATGTCCGGGTATCTAACTTCTCAGTCGAAAGGTGGTATGTAAATTATAAAAATGTTGAGGCAGTCAACTTTATAATGCCCCTCAATGCCATGGTTCGTCATCGTTCCCTTTGTCATCTTTTGAAAAAATTGTATTTAGAAGACTTCTGTACAACGAAGTTGACGTTTTGTGGCTAATGTAATCCGATTTTAGTGGGGTCCTTCAAGCATATGATAATAGGATAATTATAACAATAATAGTCACGATACTTTTTTAGGGGACTCAAAATGTAGTCATTCTGATTAGGAAAAAGGAGAAGAAACATTTTTTTTGCGATTCTCTATTGAGAGAGAGAAGCGATTGGTTGTAACGTCCTATTTTAGTAATGTACTTATAACGAGCCGTGACGTCATATTTAATTCTTTCTAGGTCTCAAAAATAATAACTAAAATGTAATTTGCAAGGCACTAGCTTATAATGTCAATTGGCTTAAAAATAGAATGGGCTTTACGAGGATAAGGACTAATGACCCACTTTTCCTGACTATGAATCAACTACGCATTCATAATAATCAGCAGCGTTTTTTTATTCAACGCCAACAATCTGGTAGCAAATACCGCGAATTTCGATAGTATCAGTACCTGTAGCGAGTATGCAATGCAGCCACATAAATATTAAGAAATGAGTGGTCTCGCCGCCCCTTGAACCCGGTCGATACGACCTTCGGCCGAGACTCGACTCGAGTGTTATTTGTTTTTGTGGTTTTACGGAACTTGACTTACCTATGGCATTTATCATTGGGTCATACAGCGTTCGCGAAAGTCTTTCCCGTGAATATTGCGAAAGTTAAGTTCTGGGACATACAAATTAGGTTTTGACCACGTAATTCTTAAGAACCAGAAGCCACCTATCGGCTTGTATTCGTCCATTCCTAAAATTAAGGTTCTAGAACTTTCATATGCCTTCGGAAAGATTGGTAACCTAACTCATAAAAAAAAAATCAGTTTTACCCCATTATGATTATGAAACTGCGATTTTATATTCATTAATTTCATTATACGCTTTTTTGCCTGTTGGTGCCTCTAAGTAAAACCTAGCCTATTGAGTGTCAGATCCCTTACTTCTTTGTTATACGCATCCATATCGTCCCGCTATCTCCTCTTTGCTTTACCTCTGCTACAGCGGCCCTCCTGTGGCTCCCAATCATTCAAGATTTAAGCTTTAAGCATTTCGATATACTTTTAATAAAACGGTCATCTTGAGGATCTCTTTCATCTGAGACCAATGTTAATATAAAATCATCTTCAGCTATTTAGACACCTTTGACCATACTCTAAGGGCAATCAATACGAGCACCTCTTATCTGAATCTCATTGGGATTCTGGTACAGCGAGAGAGAATGCTGCCATTCCACAAGGTTTCTTACAATAATCTTCATCATCATCAGGCTATCTAGATCCACTGCCGGACATAGGTTTCTCATATTAACTATGTATAAAGACGCATTAGGATGTAAATGCACAGTTAAGCGAATTGGCGATCGTAGTAATGTTTCCACTATCATGACGCTTCTGCATCAGTTCTATCAAAGAATGGTCAGTGACACTTCAATTCCTTAGTCGACTCTTACTACACCCGCTGAAAGAGTTGGGATTCTTAACTCAGGCAATAGTATTTAAATACAAATGACGCATATAACACCAGTGAAAATATTTGACCAGCAAAATGCGCTCTTATCTAGCTAAGCTACAAATCAACAGTCCACTGCCAATCAGTAGAGCCAATATTGCCTTTGTTTTATCTCTGTCCATTCCACAGCGCTCTATTGACCCGTTTTAAACTATGCTACATATTTTTAGATAAACTTTACTTACGATGTTGCTCGATCAATATTATATTGCGTGAAGAGATCCGTAGGCTTTGCCAAGGATTGCCACATCTCAAAGTTTTTACCCAAAGAGTCTATATGTACCAATCTATCTATTATACCTTTATATCGTCGCCTAGTTTAGTATCCACAACACAAGCCTTAATTTAATTTACCGGGGGACTAAGTCGATTTGTGTAAAATTGTCTCGTGATATTTATTTTATTAATTCATATTAATAAAAAGTTGGCCCAGTCGCTATCAGTTCTTAAGCAATACGATGTATCTGCATCTTGGGATCGTAATACATTCTACCACGATGCTCCGCTGAAAAAAGTTCCGTTCACTGGGATCAAATTCGGTACTTCGTCGCAGCACTCCACTTCTGTGACCACTGGTCTACATCGATTTTTAAACCTGGCAACTCTGACCAAATATGCTCCAGATTCCAATTATCTTACTAATACTCCCAACTCAGACAAGACCGCGTTATAAATCTAATGAGCGCAGGTTCGTTACGTACACACGGAAACTAAAACTAACTTCCGGTTCCGTCTAAACGTAAGTCATGGTTGCAACTGGCAACACATATTAGCTAACCAACTGCGCCGCAAATGTGGTGAAGCGCCAAAATAGTACCTAATGTGGGAAAACGTCTCAAGAGTCGGAATTATAAGAACTGGAATGGTAACTCGTATGTTTTTAGACACTGCACACGAAATGACGAAAAGACTAACCCCCTTATTCATAAACGTCTGCTAACTCAACAAGCCGCTGATAATTGTTTGTCCCTTTTGCTCTTATGGGCACATAGTTAAGACCGAAAGGGACAAACAATTATTAGCGGCTTGTTAAGTTAGCAGACGTTTATGAATAAGGGGGTAAGTCTTAATTATCAAGCACAGTGATCGCGTAGTGTGATATTTCAGACAATCAACATCAAACTCGTCTTGGAAAAGTCTTATAAATAAGACAATGGTCTGATTTAGTTTTTACATTTAAGTAATGTAAAAATTAGTTCCATCCAAATGCAAGCTCCCCTAGCTCCTCGCTATGTCGTGTGGTGACGGCAGAAAGAATACATTTGTCACCACCCCTACTTCTCCTCTGAGTGGCGTAAGAGTCGGCTAAGGGATTGAAGTGTCACAGACCAATGATTTATCGAAGATTGATGTCAGGCAGCAGCATCATGAATCATAGTGAACACTCTACTGCGTTCGCCAACCCGCTTGCCCAGAGTAGCGATTAGGAGCATTTGCCACCTAATGCGTCCATACGCATGGGCTGAGGAGAAGCCATTGTGCAGCAGTGTACTGATAGTGGCTGATGGTGTGTGTGTGATGTAAAATGCAAGCTCTGATCTACGTAGTGTAGTGTAATTTTGTATTGATGGCCACACGGTTACGCTTGATGAAAAAATCACGGCGTTGAAAAGGCTAATGTTGAAATATCTCACGACAGTTTATGTACAACTCGACTTAATTTTATTCTGCCATTCCACATAAATAGAAATTCACATTTTGAATTGAGTCTACTCAAATTTCAAGAAGCTGGATATCGATCTACGAAAGTTAACGGTATTTTAGATATCACAGATGTTAGGATACTTAGGATCATGAATAACGCACTAAGACTTTTAAGTATTTTTAGTCGTGTTCTCTTTTGATTCTTTTAAGAATACTCAAAAGCACTTGAGTTACCTGTAGACATCAATTCTGAAGGTTACGAGTATGATTTAAGAATAAGGCGAAGTATGTGATTTTTCAAAAGTTCAGTATTTGTAACAAACACGCTTTTTATTTTTTTGACGATATTTGACGGTGGACTAAATAAAAGTTGAATTTGTAGGTACCTTTTGACTAGATCGGCTTATTATAGGTAACCTCAGGGGGATTTTCTATAGCTTCCTTTCTTGTTTTCAACTTTATATCCTTTTGACTGACTATGTCGTCACTATAACCTTGTTCGAAAATGCAGTAAGGTATTTTTCCCTAGAATTCTAGAATCAAGCAGCTAAGTAAGTCTGCGCTTAAATTACTCGTATGTCTTAATCAGGGCACATTTGCCTGAACTCCTAATAACTTTAACCTTGCAGTTACATGTAGACACCTAAAATTGCTCCTCCTTAGTAATCATTATACGGTTATTAATCACATCCTGTATTTCCCTCTTGGATTCCTTTTTTTTAACGTTGGGTAATAATAAATTTTCCTAATTTGCATTTCATTTTGGACGTAATTTCTCGGTTCGGGCAGCACTCGACCTCCTTTTGTGGTATCTATTCTTGCCCGTCTATTATAATGAGTTGCTGGAATCGTTCATTGTATGCGAGTCATTTTATTCGTACTTTATTACTGGCATTTATTTGGTTTCCAGGAAAAAGGAGAGAATTTTGGGAGATTACTTAAGTAGATAACAATTTGATATCAATACCTTCCGATGCGTAAAATTGGTGCTGATTGTAGCTACGAGTAATAAGCTTTTTACACGACTTATTACGCGATTTTCTCTTACGTGAGAGTTCAGGATACTAATAAAAAATTTCATCATCATCACATCAGCCGAAAGACGTCCTGCACGTATAAAATAGTTAACGATGTAAATTATTTTCTTCAGAACAAAAAGATGTTGAAAGCGATTGCTTACATCAAATTTATTATTCAATGCGGCTTTTGGTATCATTTTATTGAACAAATAACACCCCGTAGTTTATTTGTACTAAAGAGACTGAAACAAATCCCAGTATGATTTATTAATTTTAAACACAAACAGGAAGTCGTCGTAGTTGCTTGACAATGAGGTTAGTACCTGCCCACAATCACACTAAACTTAAGCATTCGACATGTTCGATTACTAACCTGAGCCAAGATTCAGCGGATTCCTAAAAATTTCCGCCGGCCAGCCTCATCAATCATTAGCCCCTTGCCCGAAGGCTGATAGATGTAGCCTCTGAGATTGCGTTGCCCTTCCTTGACGTATCAATTTATAAGACGAAGAATGAACTGTCAATCTCTCAATGGATTAACGTTAAACATTCACAAGTCTCGGATAGTCCGGCGCTTTGCAGCTTAAACGGCTTTCGCGACGTGAATGATTTGAGGGAGATATTTTAATTTTAGCCGGAGAAAATTGGATTTTACGGGGCCGACCAAGATAAGAACGCAAACTTAGCTCTGTTTTTGTACCTACACATTTTAAACTGCTTAGAGCAGATTAGATTTTCAGTCACGTGATAACCAATAAAGTAAACCCTTTTGCAAATTCCAGCACATTTCAAGAGTCCATGAATGTAATGAAATTCTTGAAAATCGGAAAGCCAAATATACAAAAGCAGCGTCTGTAAACTCTTACTTCTAGACATAAACGTATTTCAGGCGTCTTTGTATTGACTGTAAATATCTTTCAAGCGTCACATGCTATACAAGAAGATCGCTGGAAAACGGCCAGATGCCACTGAATAATGTTTCACGGAACATGTTTTCAATTACGTTTCCAGACTGATTCATAAGTTACCCGGTTACGTTTTGTCTGTGGTGCCTTTTGTCTTCATTTTCAAAAAACGTCTGTTTTACAGCATGGTGATATGTTTGGCATCTATTTATCTAATCTTGTAGTGTAATAATTATCTAAGTTAGCAACAATTTATGGATTTTTCATGAAAAACAATTAATTCATCTTAAAATAATGTAGAAATTTCAATAACCCTTTTGCGTTTCGGATTATTGTGAAATTGTTGTTGGCCATTATTTTGGCAGTGTAACGCTGTCGAAGCAGCTTTAGCGTTTTCACTTGTGGTGACTGCTACCCGCTTTGTACTCGTGTTCAAAATTAAGTGTCGTGAGAAACGCGATGAAGGTATGCGTGTGTGTATAGCAGAGACTATTTTTCAATAGCCTTTTAGCATTCCGTACCTCAAAAAGGCATAAACAGATCTCATTTCTTTATGATTAAACTTGCCCTGCTGCGGCTTTGGGCGGTCGTATACCTGATACTAAAACCTTCATTTTCAATAAATATGAAAAAAACGCTTCAAAATAGGTTGCGTAGTTTTAAAGTTTTAAGCATACATGGGGGTATAGGGACAAAAAAAGTGACTTTGTGTTATACTTACTATGTAGTGTCTGCGGTTTTCTCTGTATTAATTAGTTTAAAATTATGATCGATTATTTCTTCATTCTATAATTTTAAATTGAACGTCATTTTTAATTTACCTACTATGAAGGACGTAACAGCATTAGCGAAGCTATTGCATAAAATTTATATCATCTCTTGTTAAAACGTGTCGACTTGAAAGTCGGGAAGCAAACTTTCTTCAAGCGAATAAATAAGACGAAGGACAATATCCATCACACATGCCGTCACCTCGGTACGCATCATGGGTTGAAGTCGGGTCATCAGTCGTACTTACAAATTGATCCATCTCCCTTTAAATCTATTACTGGCCAGCGCGATCTGTCCCCATGATGGATCGAATTGGAACTAAGATTTTGACGTAGCGACGAGGGTTTATTATTGGGGACATCTTAATCTATAATGGTCTAGGGAAGTCATTTGTAACTATTACGTATTTGTTTTAATCGCTAAGTTTGTCGTTTTAGATAATGTGTTCAAAGATCTTTTACTATTGGAATAACATGATGGATACCAATTTTGTATTTGGGAGTGTTTTAGTAATAATTTGCAACTTTGTCGTTGTCTATAAGGATGTAAATGGCTTGTAGGTATCTTTATCCTAATTAAATGTCTTAGTGCCCTTATTGCAAGCGGAGAATAGGAGGTTTTCTCTAAAACGCTCACATTTATTCGGATTTAACCTACTGAGTACGGGGATTGAATTATAAGATTATTTAATTAAGTGTAAGTAGTTTTTTATGTACTTCAATCTTAAACAATAAACTTCCTTTTGTTTATTTAAGACTTCCGCTCTAAAACCAGCATGTAAGTAAACCGAACTCAATATACAGTAGTAACAAACCCGAGGGTCAAAATTCTGAAATATAACAAACAATCGTACGAGAACTCGATCAAGCGTGGAACTTGGAAGTTTTAAACAGCACCGGCCATAGTTTCCTATATTCAGTAAATATTGTTGGTATTAGTGCGCTGTTTGATAAGTTAGTTTCCGGCGATGAAACCGCGACCTGTAGCGGCAGCGTTTGAAACATGCTAAGTGATTCTGACGGTGTTAGATAATTTTGTTTGTTGTTTAGTTTGGAGTAGTTATAAATAAGTAAAGTCAATATTGTAGTCCGGAATATGAAATTTCGGGAAGACCATCGTAAAAATAAATATCTTGGGACATGCTACACAAATCGAAGTAGTAAGGTCAATTTTATCAAGGCTTTTGATGTGAGTATCAAGCGACGATATATATAATAGATTGATACTTAAATAAATAAACAGCCACGACCAGTCAAAGGCACAAAAATGCGTATATAAATATGCTAAAAAATATTTACCTGTGAAACAATTACCCATTTCCATCAATTACCTACACTAAACTTTGAAATATTGAAATTTACATACGTAAAAAAATTATCTAACAAATTTAAAAAATATTACAGCATCGTGGTCATCTTTAGTAATAATTGTAATAAAATTTATTCGTTTTGTCTTTGAATTGGATTGTCTCCTTGCACTGTGGATCCTATTTCATTCAAACTAAATATTTCGGTCAGAGATCCCACTGATCATGGAAAAATCTTTTAGCGGAAGACAAAACTTGAGTCCAACAGTCAAATCTCCTTAGAGCGAACCTCCATTTCTAAATCCCCAAAAACCATCAACAGGCTAAGCATTTTCTAAAACAGCTTCCGAAGATTTTGAAACTCAAGACCAGAACTCCAAAAATGTTTTCCAAGCAAGCTCATTACGGACTCCGGGGAATTTCGCCATTCCCGGTACGACGCAGGAATCCGATTTGACACCGCAGACATTCCCCGACGCAGATTTGTTCTTAAATTTATTTCCCTTGGCTTGATTTTGGAAGATGAGATTATACGTGGTATACATTATTAGGCGGATTGCGAATTTCAATGAGTTTGTCTTGCTTTGTATGATTACGTCTCACATTCCATCGCCAAGTCATTGTATGAATTTGAAATAAACGAGTCACTTCTAATTTCACATGCTCAATGTATTTTGGCGCATGCGTTTGCTACCAACCATTGAGTCCACCCGTCTTTAAAATATTCTAAAAATTTCGCATGTTGTAGAAAAAAGAAAGAAATAGAAAAACAGTCATTTATAATAATAAGCTTTTATGTCCTAGAATATTCATATTTTCTTCTTCAATATTCAGACCGTGACACATTTTTAACAGTCGGTGAACCACAATGCGAAATAATCTAAATGTTAATTTAGAAAGAACTCGAAACAAATGACGCGTTGCGTTAACGCAAAATTATCAACACATTAATAAACAAAAGAATCCGAACGTTCAAAACGTGTATTCAAAATACAAAGAAGTTATGTTGAAATTAAAACAAAAGAGCAAGAATTTCGAAAGACAATTCACGGAAATGTAACAAGGGAGGATAATTGTTTTCTTGATTAATTCAGAATACGGAAGCTTTCCGCTCCGAGCGACTTTACACCGACTGCGTAATTAAAAGCGATCGATGTTTATCACTGAATAATAAAAGGAACTATTAAGGCAACTAATAAAATGTTGCTAGTACAAAATTGATGATCATTAAATCTAAAGGACGGGATAGATTACCAGGAATATGGCCCTCAACGTTGGTTTTTAATGTATTTTTAATTTGATTTTCTTCAGGTTTGTATTGAAAGGGGCGACTTGTAGAGGGGAATGATGAGTTGTTTGAATACGAGTACATCGCAAAGCTCATTGAATGTCAAGCACTCGAACATATTTGATTAAATTTTGCAAAGCAATTGGTATTCATATTTGGAATATCCTTTTATGCTGCGCATTTTTTCGATAATAATGTTAATTCGTTGTACCAATAAGACTGATGATGGGAGTTGAATGAAAAGCTTGATAAAAGGGATGATATCGTTCATTATAGGTTAGCATCATTATGATTTATTTTATTTACAGAATGTTCTACGGAAAAAAGCAGAATGCCTAGTTAATCCGACTTAAACAGTTAAAATAGAAAATTTGCGAAATATGTTACAGGCAGAGGTATCTATTCAAAGTCAAAAGTCAAAGTCAAACTATTCTTTATTCAAGTAAGCATTAATAAGCATTTTCGAATCGTCTGACATTATCAAGAGAGAGAAAAAAAATCTACTACTGGTTCAAACCCTACGCCGTTCCTG
>JALPQI010014637.1:0-26228 GCA_025490895.1 Thaumatotibia leucotreta
AACGCCGCAAGAAAACCATTCGGTGTCCTTCGCAAGGATCGTTAGCTACCCGGTACCCGGTACCCGGTACCCGGCGGGTACCCGCAGGTACCCGTCTAGGTGCACGGGTCATTACTCTTAATTGGGGGTCATTCGCGGACGGGTCCAATAAAACGGGAACAGCCCTTTATCGTCGGTATTTTAGTTTAGTTTTCTAGAACAGGAACATACTTATTTTTATTATTAAGTAGCTTGGCTTGGTAGGTACTAAATTGGTTGGAAATATAGATACATTATGTGAGCTGTTTAGTAAAACTAAAAAGCTTCCACTTTGTCCCTTGTCTTAAGGGTGTTTAGACATTTAATTCGTATAAAGGTACAAGCCAATTCTGTCCTTATGGAAACCTAGTAGTAAAGACCTTAGTAGAAAATTAAAGTCGCCGTAAATAGAATTAGCGTACAATGTAAGCAAATCGCTTAAAGGAATACCTATCCATAATTTAGCTAAACACAAATCAAATATTTATTAAAATAATTGATTTGTTCCAGAAAAAAAATCATATAGTTTTGTGGACTGCCACAGCCTCATTGTACCTAGTAGGTACCTACTCGTACAGAAAATAAATTTAATGTTAATAACTAAGTACACTCAATTTTAGCTTTTAAGTATTAAACGAACAGAAACCTCAAACCAGAGGCTACTTTACCTCCAAATAAGTTTCAAGATGTTGGATTTCCCGAAAAGCACCGGTATTTGGATCTCGCTGTGACACATCCTGTGAAACTATTTGAGAATACCCACCATTAATATCTATCTACTTAAGTAACGAATTTGATTCAGTCCCTAATATTTTTGCTGTTGTAAGACTAAAGTTTGTTACGCTTTAGAATTTACAGCTAGCCGTAAAACCTCAGTTACCCGTAAAATTAGGAAAAGCAATTTCTCGCCTACTTAACAATGAACCTGAATGTATGCATGCAGTCTATGCAATCCCCAGATTAATCTTACACGTGAAATATACCTGTCTTTATTTAACAACTAAGTAAGAAAAGGATAACAATACTTGTCGCCCCTTCTAGTCGTTATTATATAAAGACGCCATACAACCTTTGTTTCCAAGAAAATATGAATTTTTCATAATAATGCAGCAGGGCGCCGCGCCGGAATATTGCCTGTAATGTGTATGGTATAACGGTCATAATTGTTTGAATTACAATATTAAAGGGTAATCATATGAGACGCGAAATTGATACCTTTTAGCGCAATTTACAACGATCAAGAAAATGCGTGCGCGTGCCCTTTAGTGTATGCCCTCACTACCAAGACACGCCGAAAGCTTAGGTCGCTGATTTTGATGTTTTTGGAGAAACGAGGAACGTTCGACGGACGCGTTGAACTCATGAATTTAAGCATTTTTAATAACATGGGTATAAAACCGAGAACAAGCTTTTAGGAAAACTCTTTTATAATTCATCTTCAAACTCTTCAATCGTATTACGCTAAGCATTTTTTGTAAACCGTATATTATAGTTATAATTGTAATAAACTCTAAAGTGTTAAAAAAACTTTTAGTCATCTCTATGGAACAGTGAACGCCGGACTCAATACAACGGCAAAAACCAATCAGTAGTTTATTTGCAAAGGTCTGCACCAGAATTAAAACCCGGCACGCTATCACAATTGGCAATAAGCAATCTCTTATCAGCACATCTCTACCGCCGCTTAACATGAACGGAGAGCCGCGGCCGCGGGCGCGGACTAATCTCCATAACTTTAATCCTTTCCCCTCGTGCCAGGAATCCAATCAAACAGTACAAGGATCCCCCCCAAAACCCCCCCACCCCTAGCCTACGCAGCCTGTCCCGGAGTAATTATCAAAGCTTTAATGACGTCATAAATCGAGTGTATAATCTAATCTGGAAAAGCCCCGGGCTCCAGTGCGCGGCTTAATGGTGTGAAAGCTGCCTTATCTCCCTCCATGTGTGAATAGAGCTTTATACGGCTGAAAGCGGCGGGAAACTTTGGAAAAATATGTCGTAGCACGTTCTAGATAAGAATGTGGGCCGAGATGCTTTCAAGTTTAATAGAAAATCCAACATTATCGTGTGTTATGTGTTTGCTAACAAATTCTTTGAGAGCCTGGCGCGGGTGCGGAACCCAGAGTGCTTCCTGAAGATGTCAATAAAGTTGTAAACGTCGATTGGTTACTGGAAGTTCTTCCTGCGCATAACCCTTTGCTGGAGCGCTATTCCTATTTACGTGAATGTTTTCCGCGATGAGAGATGGTTTTACATGTTTATAATTTTTTTACACTTTCAATAGTATCAAAGACTGGAAAGAGGTTTAAGTAGGTATAATAGTCGAGGTTGATACTGAAAGCACATATTGTTTTACCAGAAATAAGTGTCCTGTGGCCTGGTACCTGACCTTTCAACGCCAAAGCTTTTTCACGCCAAGCATGATCAATTTAGAAATGTAATAAAACTGACGTTGATACCACCCATAAACCATTTACAATAGAAAAAGCAAACCCCTTAGCTATACAATTTGAAAGTAAAACTATCAAAACTTATCAAATTACCGACACTTCCTCAGCGTCCCATCTAATGCTCCGCAATTTCTCGTAAGATTTCTCAGCAAGAGGTCAAACTCTCTGGAACCAATCGCTGATTACAGGTAATAGTTGAAGTCAGTCTGTTAGTGCCGCCGGTCTTCCGAGCCTATTATTGAATTACACGCCAAATCCAATTTATTACTTTTGTGAAACAGCTTTTATAAAATTAAGTACAATTTTATTACTATCAATTCGCTCTTTGACCGCAGACTAAATAAAAACCTTGGCGTCGAGCAGTAGACTGAGAGTTTTTCGGTTTTCAACGGCTATAATTTTATAGCCTGTGGTAACGTTTGTGGCTGGGCATTTTTATAGAAAAGAGTTTCTCAGACGATTTGTTTTATATCGATCGTGTCGAATGCCGAGACGATTTTAACAAGGATTCGATTGCACCAAGTCGAATTGTCGCATTGTGTGGTTCTCACGTTTTTGTTTCTTTAGCATTTCGTGTATGTTTCGGTAAATTGATTCGTCAGTGGTTGATTTCACGTAGATTATACTGGTGAAGAGAATAAATTTGCTGGAATTTCGTGGTATAATGTTAATTCAATTTAGGTACTCAGACAACTTAGGTGCAATCATTTTAAATTGTGCCGGTTCAGAATCTATTTGGGACAAGTCAAAAGCAAAGCAAACGTATTGTACCTGGTGGACCCTGCTCGTTTCATTATTACAAGTTGTCAGGGAAACCAACCGAATCTGTTTCCAAATGTCGATAGCGACTTTTCCGTACCTAGGGAGTAAATGGCGCAAAAATCCGCTTCAGAAGCGCATGGCGCCACATCGCGTAACGGCACTACACGATCCGACCATTATCCTAAAATTCATCTCCAGCCCCCGCTCTTAATGAACGAATAAATAAATCGGCCCTCCGTGTAAACAACGATAGTACCCCTGCAAGGGGTAAGTGGGTTTCGGTGTAGCAACACAATACGTATGTGTAATGTATGTGTGGCATTAGCAGTGTTTATATCTCCTGCTGTCAGGCTGAAGGGTTAGGTGTAGGTAGTGAGATGTGCTTGATGAAGAAATAGTTTCTACTTGGAAACGTGCGCTGTTTGTTCATCTTAGCTAGCTATATGTGTAGAGTGCAGGTCCTACCTACGACTCAAGGCATTTTTATGTCTGACTTTCTCAAAAATATATCGACAGGCGCCATTATAATTACATATCGGAGCAAACAAGGTATGTAGACATAAACTGCGTCTCTATTCAAGTCATTATTACATGTTCCAATATTTATGAGTAGCTGGTAGGTAATTATGTTAGTGCATGTTTATAAAGGCAACGGCGCAAGTGGACAAACACGTACCACAACTTCATAAAAAAATAATGGAAAATGATGTAACCGCAAAGATATAAATTCTTTGAAATATCAACATCGGTCATTTACCTAATGTACGGCATAAATCATAGCCACAGATTGGAGTCATAAACTCATCACCATCCAAACGAAACAAGCTTTCATTGCGAGTTGTATAAATTCCGTTTGACCTCGTTTATTTTCACAACTTGCTGACTGACCGCTGCCTTTCCATGGCGGAAAAATAATCAAATGATATAAATATAAAATACCCCATTTGCAGGCACATGAACTTGAAAATATAATAAAAAAAATAAAAAAATAAAATATCTTGAGACATTTTACACAAATCAACCTCGTCCCACGGTAAGCTCAATTAAGGCTTGTGTTGTGGGTACCAGGCGACGATATATATAATAGATAGATACGTATAGATACTTAGATACATACACAGCCATGACCAAGGAACAAACATTTGTGATAAATAAATACACAAAGAATGCCCTCGCCGGGATTCGAACCCGGAACCTCCAGCTTCGTAGGCAGGGTCACTACCAACTAGGCTACAGAGGCTGACATAAATATGAATTGTATCTTAGTATTTCCAAGATGAAGCAAATAGTCATACCTTTTTCGCTATTTGAAACATGTGCAAGTTAAGTTAACTCAGTTTGAAATATTTCTTCTGCAACCGTTCGTTCCAGTTAAAAACTTCAAGCGACTTTCAGGGTAGATAGATTTGTGTATGTGTTTTGCATATGCAACACAACACGCGCTTATTCTGAAGTATGTTCCCTCGAACTCTAGGTACCAGAGAACAAAGCAAATTTATCTATTCTATAAATTTCAAGTAATAAGATGTACGGAATAGGGATGTAATGATATCCAAATAAAAAAAAATCAAAGGCACTAATCGTGTAACTACTCGTGACATGCCTTCCAACACTCATTAATACCTATCTCCGTTACGTAGATATACCTCCGTAAAATACAATACTTACCAAACAAAATTTACGTAGTAGGTGGTGCAGAAAAAGTTAATATTTAATTAAAAAATGAATACCAACAACACAAACAACAATTCTAATAGACATACATAGATAAATGTCAGTAGATCGAGTCGAGACATAATTATTAGATGATGAACTAAATAATCTATACTCGTCATGGGCCATCACCCATATAATTATAAAATTCACTACTAGACTACTAGAAGTAGATATCTACTATATCTAGGTATTTCTAAAATATTTACACTTTATTTTATCTCTCTAGACACGTGGTAGGTAGTGTGTCAAGCCAAGTTCATGAAACAAAACTGGCGAGCAGCAGCATGTATAATAAATATTGTACGAACCATTTGGAGCCACTTTTGACCCCCTCATAACATAACACGTAAACGAATTCACATATAATATATTTAAAAGGCAAACGGGTCTCAATCGTGTAAACTTACGTTTAATTATATCCTGACGAATTAAATCCGTGGCCATGACGTTTACGTGATTAAGACCTGTTTGTCTTTAAAATATGAGTGATAATCGTGAAAGTTTAAATCAATATATATTAGGTATATGAATTCACATAAACTTGTCAAAGGCTCTTATTCTGAAACTTGCTAGATCAATATGCTCTCCAAATTATATAATCACACCTCAAACAGTCATTTAGTTATAAATGTACACAAATCACCATTTTTATCATTGTTTGACCTATAGATCAAAACTAACGTAGCCGTAGTTCCAGGTGACCTATGAGATGTAGCATGCAGGTAATTATAAATGAAATGCTAAGTTATAAAAAAAATATATGTAGGTACTCATATTGTGTAAAAGGTTTATTATGTGTGACGTCATACTGATTTTCAGTGGATAGACAATAGGTAATTAAATAAATGAAAAAAAAGTAAGTGCCTAAGAAATTATATTTTATGTACGTACGTACACATAAATAAATTTCAGGGCCGACCAGTGAACTTGGTACCTATTTCTGTCTCAGTTTTGTCGTTGAAGTCAATAACCAATATAAGTCAATATCACAATATTGAACTTGGCTCTTATTTCACATGTATGTTTTTGTTGGGATAAATTCACAAGTTCATGAAGAATTTAATATGGTTCTCAATTTCATTGTACGCACGCATGGACGAATGAAAAAAAAGGATTCTTGTGCGTGACGTTATAGCGATATATCGTGCAGCGATCGTGAAGAATAATGAAATTCATTCGAGTTATGTGCCTCCTGAAGAATTATCCAGGGAAAACCGTCCAGAACGGGAACACCATTTTCAGTAGGTACAGTTGATTTTTTTTTACGCACCGGTGCGAGAAGTGGTTAGTTTTTTGTCAAGTCCAAACTTGTCTTCTGAGAGCCATTTGTACTGAAAAACGATACACATACAAAAAGGAAATTCGTAACTCGTTTCGCTACTTTTTTTCGTTCTTGTACTTATCATAATTATGATTCCTTATTTGTTATACAATTTTCCAATATCTTGGGTTGCCTCCCTAAGGTTTGCAGTTGCTCAATCACGGGTAAGCCAACTAACATAGGATTAACTTGTTAAGTCCATACATAGTGAGATTCATTCGAAAAATTCATTAAAGTATTTATTTAAACCGAATTAAAATATTATGAACGGTTTTTTATTGAAGAATTAAGGATAAACATTACGTATTACGAATATTGAGAAATAATCCGATTTGCAAGTAGTTATTATAACACTCAAGTCTTAGGTATACCATGCAAATTAACAGTGAGTGGGTGGAAGTTATTAAAATCGACCCGCAAATGAAAGTACGGTTTGATATGTACTAGTAGTAGTACGTAGATTTATGAAGTCTAATGTACCGTACCGTAACCCCGATTTCAGGTAGAGTTCATAAGTAACTAATACCATACACTCTACCACAGTTCTTATGTCTGATCAAACCTTTATTTATACAGAAATTGCTACTGAGATAATGTCTTTCAACAAAGTTGGAAGGTATCCCCAAATTAGACTGTGCGTCTGCCGGCATGCGTCAAGCGTGTCTGAGGGGCTCCAAGGCTGTTTAATTTCAACTCGGTGAATCAGCGTCCTTACCATGAATTGGCGGCGTGAACTGTACCGACTGCGTAATTTATTTTCTATTCCTCTCGCTCTTTTGCGCTAAGTTCTAGCGGAAAGAACAGAAAGGAAATTGCGCAAACGGCCAAGTTTCTTCAGGTAGCCAGCGCACGGTAAAGACACGGCGAGTTGTTTAGATTAAGACATTTTAGTACACCAAACGAAGGAAACTCAGAGGAAAAAACTCTTGTATTAAGCGAATTTTGGCATAGTTGTAGGGAATGGTGTTTTAAACCACATACTAAAAGTACTGGTGGTTAGGGGTGGAGCTAACGGGGGGAGGGGGGTGTAAAGGTCCTTATTTTTAATTTTTCGTAAATAACTCGTAAACCGTGGCTTATAGCAAGAAACGGTCTAGTACAAAAGTAATCTACAAAAAATTCTCTACAAAAAAAGTATATGCATGTTTTCTCTGGGATCAATATATCATGACATAAGAAAGCACGAAGAAGGACACAATAGAAATAAGCACATTTGTTTAAGTAGGTATGGTACATACAGAATGCTCGCGAGCATTCCAAAAGATTTGAATGCTCAATTCCTGACCATATTTAGAGTCTTTAATGGTATATAAAATTTCCTGGATTCGGCTTGGTTTCAGAGATAATCAACCTTTTTTTCGAAATAAGTTCTTCGACGTTACTCGTCATAAAACTTCTTTTTAATTACAATGCTACCACAATGTGTTTTCATATCACCACACCTTTTGCCTGGCAATCAAAAAATGGGAATAAACTTGACGAAATAACCAGTCCCTAAAAAAAATATTAAAATAAATATTTTTTACAAATTGTTGTTATGATAAAAAGTACTGGAAATGTCAAAAAGTATTTAAAAAGTCTAAAATAAAAGAGATTTTTTTTTTGGTGGTATTTGACATTAGGTCTCATAATAATATTTGTTTATTTTGATATCTAAAATGCATACTTAAAATCTTTTGGAATGTTCGCGCCCGGGCGCGCCCTGTATGCTTATTTGTAAAAATAAAATTCCTAATTATCTTCTAAACCTACAATATTCTCATCATCATCGTCAAAAGATTTTAACTATGCATTCCAGACATCAAAACAAACTAAAATTATTATGAAACCTAATGTCAAATACCACAAAAAAAAATTTTTTTTTCTTTTTTTTAGGCTTTTTGCATCCTCTTTAACATTTCCAGTACTTTTTATCATAACAACAATTGGTTAAAATTATTCATTTTATTATTTTTTTTAGGGACTGGTTATTTCGTCAAGTTTATTCCCATTTTTTGATTACCAGGCAAAATGTGTGGTAATATTAAAATACATTGTGGTAGCATTGTAATCAAACAGAAGTTTTATGATGAGTTACGTCAAAAAACTTATTTCGAAAAAAAGGTTGATTATCTCTGAAACCAAGCCGAATCCAGGAAATTTTGTGTAACATTAAAGACTCTAAATATGGTCAGGAATTGAGCATTCAAATCTTTTGGAATGCTCGCGAGCATTCTGTATGTGCCATACCTACTTAAACAAATGTGTTTATTTCTATTGTGTCCATCTTCGTGCTTTCTTATCTCATGATATATTGATCCCAGAGGAAACATGCATATACTTTTTTTGTAGAGAATTTTATGTACATTACTTACGTACTAGACCGTTTTTTGCCATAAGCCACGGTTTACGAGTTATTTACGAAAAATTAAAAATTAGGACCTTTACACCCCCCTCCCCCCGTTAGCTCCACCCCTAACCACCAGTACTTTTAGTACGTGGTTTAAAACACCATTCCCTACAACTATGCCAAAATTCGCTTATACACGAGTTATTTCCCCCGATAGGCAACTTTTGGACTTCGTTAGGTGGACTATTGCTCCCGTATGGATTGAAAGTAATAGCAACTAGATATGTTCAGCAATTTAAATAAAACTCCGTATGTAGTTTTTTGTTTTCATGGTACTGACATCTGTGATCAAATTTTGCATAAACAACCTACTGAAAATATTAAAACACATTAAAAAAAATATTCTTCTATCCTCTGTGAGATGTTATTATTAAAACGGATATTTTTCTGTCAAACACTATGTAAATATATATCTAATTATTACGACCCGATTTTATTGCCTTGATATTAAGGTCGTGGAAATTTATTTTCTACCTACCTAAACCCTAATGAAATCATTGTCGTGGACTTTACTTATGCCATTTATTAAAATCTGGAATAAGCGACATCACTAACAATAAATCGCAACATGAAACAAAGTACTTAATTGTAGGTACCCTTGTCTACATACGTATGTGGGATAAATTATAAATATCGAATCCTTAACAAATTATATCGAGTAGGTATAGTCATATTTTTCTCATCAACTTAAGCCTCGTTAATCTCCCAAAGTACGGGCTATCTTAATGGAACGAAAAGTTTAGATTACGCAAGACACCCAATATACGTACCCAAACAAGCCGACCAGATAACGTGCGCCGGAGTATTTACTCATCTATTTGAAGAAGCCCCATTAATTTTCGGCCAGGCATTATTTACAGAGCTAAGTAATATTCCTATTGCTTACAGAGCTTAAACTTCTTGCATTGACCAGTACAAAAACGTTTCTAAGTCACGCATAGTTGGTAAAGATCTCGAACTTCTCAAAGCACGTTGGACTAAGGAAACTGCAATATACTGCACCAGGTGGAGACAAGAGTCACGTAGATTCACATGTGTTGCATGTCGTATATCAAATTGTCCTATACGATTTCCGTGAAACATGTATGTATAAAGTTTATAAAACCATTGGTATTCTAAGTTTTCTCGTCCTTAGCCAATTATGTTGTTCCCTATTTTATTTGCAAGCCAAATAACAATTGTGACTATCCTCGTGCCTACATTACGTCAAAATTTGCCAAATCAAATTGGGAATTTGTCTAATAGACATAGAGTTTAAGAATTGATTGAGGCTTAAGTCTTTTGGGTAGGACATTTGTATGCAGGAGGGTGTAAGTATTGTGTGACGAGTGAAGATAGAAAAAAAATTCTTCGTTTTTTTGTTTGAGCAAAAGGTAGGTTGATGACAACATTAGGGACAGGCACACCTTGTTTTCTTAAATAATACCTACGTTGCCTATTCGTATACCAGTTCCTCCATCGCTCGCACTCGCTCAACCAATGAAAACAGACGGCTAGTAGACACGGAGCGGGTTCTTGTAACACGAGAGTCGAAAGCTTCCAATAAATCTCCTGGAAACACGATAAGAATCGATGTCTCACGCAACGTAGGTTTTTATTTATAACGGCCCGCTATATAGGTACGGCAGGAGTGGGTGTACGGTATTAATGCTTTCTCTCGAAATATAAATCGAGTTTCGACGTTTTCGGCGATACGCGACGGGTTTTTCGGCCGTCGAAAGTTGATTCGAAATTTGAGGGGGTTAAGCCTGGTCGCCACATGCGAAAACTCTGAAAGGAAATTCTCTGTCGCCAAACCCAAATATTTCGAATAAATACTCAAATATTTATAAAAAATATCTTGTGTGGAATAAAACGACCTTTTAGCGTATTTTTTTTGCACAAACTTATCATAAGAGCTATAAGCCTTTTGAGTCTTAAATGAAGACGCAGCATTATGTAGGCAGTGCGAGGCGAAATGAATTGAATGCAACTGAAATTTATTGAACTTGAAAATGGCACCTCTTCACGAATGTAAATCTGATTAAAACTTGAGTTAAGGTAAGTACAAAAACAAAAGGATTTATTACTTGAAACTACATATTACGAGACCATACACAACTCTACCACCGTTACATAATATATTTTCTTATCGTGAGATTACATTTTAGTAAGAATTAAAGAAATTTTAAACAAAAAACTCTGAGTCTTTTTCATAGGTAGGTACTAGAATTAAATTTCACGCGGGTTACTCACGTTTTTAAGTCAAAAAATGCTCGACATGTTTCGCTCCGTATATGAGGAGCCTTTTCAAGAGCCGATTGCCATGAAAAAGCTCCTCATATACGGAGCGAAATATGTCGACACTTTTTCGACTTAAAAACCTGCGTGAAAAATTAAATAAATGACTACGGATGGTACATAACTGCATGTAATTAATAAAATTAATTCCAGTAATTTTATTCATGCAGGAATGCACGCAGAATTGGAGACAGAAACAAAAATGTGTCGATCTTATCTTACTTAAATTTTTTTGTGATAATTTATGGCGGAAAATGATACAAAGACAAAAAGTACAAAAACAAAAGTATTAACAACCTACTTATAATATGTAATTATGTATTTTTTATGCACCTTACGAGTATACATTTGAAATGAGCTGAATGAATAGTGAAAATAATAATCCATTATACTATCCGCTATCTACAAAATTGTAACACACCCGTCAATTCTCCTACCTCTCTATTCAAAGTCAATGCCACAACTAATAGAAAATAAGATATTCGTCATACTTACATGCGGCATCACATTGAGTGATAGTGATAAGACACATGTTCAAAATGGCGGTCGACGAACCCCGGCAGTGTGTCTGTTGGTCGAGGCCACACGTTCATCATCGCTATGTCCCGGGGTTCGCTCTCAATTATACAATGAGAACTTTTTTCCGATGTATTTCGATATTGTTAAAGCAAGGAATGTGGACGTTTCGCTTTTTTTAATTTGGTGTATAAGAATCTGGTGTGTGGATTTTTTCCATTCGCTTTTTAATTAAGGTGTGAAATCGAATTGGAGATCAAAAATGTAAACAAATGGGATACCACCACAAAAAAATAATCACGAGAGGGGGGTAATCTAAAATCATTCAAATACTTATAAAAAATGCGTATTTACGGTCACTGACGGTACGCAGAATTTTTAAATATTTTACAAAGTTTTAATACAAAACATTAAGCAAAATATATAATTTTTTTAAAGATATATTTTGCTACTTTTAATAAAATGTATGGTGTTTCATTTATACTACTGGCAATGATAAGAAATCTTAAACATTTGGTTCGCAGTTATAACAATAACTAGTTTATTCGTAATTTAATACGGTAACTACACTAAGAACCATTTAAGAGGGTTCGCATTTATATAACTATGTATGTACTTCAAAAATCAAAACAAGAGGGTGCACCAAATGACTGTTTTATGAATTTTTACTCATAAAATTTAGCATTACAAAGTTTACAGATTTTAGTATTTTTACCTACAAATCAATCATTTTCATATTTCAATCGAAATGGATTCGATCGTAACTAAGATGAAGACTGAAATTCGTTCCCCGACTATCCTAAAGATTAAAGTAACACAATATTCGTTTTCAAACATTGATTATGTTGATTATTTACGTCATTCTAGCAAATTTTCTAGGTTTTATTTTTGTAATCGGGAACCGTAGACACTCAGATGTATGTTTTTTATTGTCATATCCAAAAATATGTGATACTTTGTGTATCGAACATACTTTGACTTTCGCGTATCTACATCTACACATAAAACATTGTCTTAGGTTTAGTACCTGTAAGGATAGTTGTAAGTGAAGTGTTAAATAAAATAAAATAAAAAACCAATCTCAAAATGCGACGTTAATTTACAAAGGTGTTACAAACTACATTCGATATAAAACGTTTTATACCCCTGGAATGTCACTTTAACATTGAATTTGTAATGTCATGTCATTGTCATAGATTGTTTACATTTTTGATCTCGAATTCCATTTCAGAGCTTAGGTACGGCTTTTCACGTGCACGTGCAGTTGAAAAGTTTTTATAAGAATAGCAAACATATAATTTCTGAAAATGTTAAAACATATTTTATGTCCCTGCGATTGAGAATAATTCATATGTAATATTTACGTGAACTGAAAATAATAAATTACGAGAACTGTTTGAGTTTTAAATTTTGTAATAAATGACTGTAGTATAATCGATATCTGTTAAATGAGGCACACGCTCAATAAACAGTTGTAATCTACGTCTATTAGATAATAGCGTTCCAATTATGAATGCAAATTCATGCAGACGAGCGCGGCTATCTTCAAATTATATCGACGTAACCGTATTTTTGGAGTATTTTCCCAATTATTTTTTTTAATGTCGTCCTCTATTTAGATACTTGGCCTTTTGCCATTTTGGGCGCGGTGCGTGAGGTGAGATACGGGAGGGGCGAGTGGAAATCAATACCAACTGCACACTACTCCACTGCTGCATTGCTCCAACATAAATCAGCCCCTGCCACCCCGTCCTAGTTTGCCAACCCAGATTCATTCAAATCTCGATCTAAAGGCAGGAACGGAATGGTGAAATTGCCGTGAAACGAATAGAAGAATGGACGCGAATCTATTTAAAATAATTTATAAAAATTGTTTGAGCTTTTATAGGAATTGCCCTCTTGGCTACGTTCCTGTAGTTTCTTTGAAGATTAAACGTATTCAAAAGTTTACGGTCCACAATATTCGTATTGTTACTAACGTTTAGCTGATAAAAGTAGGTCATTTCTCTAATCGACTTCGGGTAGAGTTAGGTATGTAGTGCCACGTGGTGATGGCAGTAAGAATAAATTTGTCGTCATCCCAACTCTTCCCGTTGGTGTCGTAATAGTCGACGAAGAGAGTGAAGTGTCACTGATTTTTTTTTTCAGGCAGCAACATCATCACAGTGGAATCACTACTGACTGCGTTCTTCAATCCGCATGCCCAGCATGGCGATTATGGGCATTTAATTCTAAAGCGCCCATACGCATAGGTGATTAGGAGAGGCCTATGTCCAACAGTTGAGTAAAATAGACTGATGATGTGGGTAGATTTATATTATATTTCAAATCATATCTTTAAAATCACTTCATTTGAAATCAGCAAATAAGTGCGAATATTAATGAGAACGTATGTACCTACCTCGAACAGTAATAACGTTACAGTAACAACGTTACCTATATTAAGTGTGGTCTGTCATTAAGTTTTTTCCAACGAATTAACTTTTTGCTCTTTATGCAAAATAGCACACTGAGCTTGTCGATAGGTAATAACGGTCAATTTAAAAATACAAAAATAGTTGGGACATACATATAAGAATAGGTAACACTGCATTACATATATAATTAGCTAATTGAAATGATAATATCACTTGATTGAAACAAGTAGGTAAGAACTGTGTTTCAAATGTATGTAAATCGTCCCACGTAAAGAACAGCCTAGTTCTCAGTAAAATAAAGTGTAAGTCCGATCCACCAATCCCTTCCCTAACACTTTTAAGGCACCTAGCGAATCTAATCTCTTTATATACAAGCAGCACATAGCATCAGACAGATAAGGAACAAGCTCTGCCAGCGGCGTGCACTAACTCTCGCCCTTTATTTATGAAGCGCTACGTGCCCCGAGCGAGCAATCCTTATACCAACTTATTAATACCACTATTAATAACCAATTCAGACTAAACAACACCTTAAGACGTTCCTATAAAGATTAAAAGTTATATGTCAAGCAGCACAGGTACGGTTGCCAAGGATGTCTAATTGATAACGCGCACTGTATCTGGTATTGGCATGATTTAGCTTTGCCTTCGGATTCCGAGGCGTGATTTATTTGGTGTCTGTCGGTACACGAACGTTTCTCGATGTTTTTTAGTTTCAGTCAGCAGAATTTTCGCTTGCTGATTCAGAAATATAATGTGTATTGTATGACGTAAAATGTAGATAGAATGCTTGGAATCGGTTGCTATTATATTGCAATTTGAATTATTTAAGGAGAACAAAAAAATCAAGAAATATTAACAAACTTATCGTAAGGCAATTCATACATCTCTGCCCGAGGCGCCGAAGCCAGGCAGCTCTACAATTTCGTTATAAATTATTTATAACCAAACAAGCACACGTAAAATATTTAAAATTCATGCGATGCAAATTAGTCAAGTCCGAGGGCGAAGCAATTACGGGCTGAGACTTTTAACTCATACCTAAGTTATAAATCGAAAAATGCTTTATATGCCAACAACAAGTTAAGAAATAAATAAAGGTTACGCGGCCGGTTTTTTGGGGCCACTGCTCCCGTCTCTCTCTGGCTTTTTAAGCAGCACAAAGAGGGAAAGAGTAGGCTGACATGATGAATTGCTATTCAAGCTGGGAACCAGTTTATCATGCCGAAAGTAGTTTTTTTGCGATGCGGTAGGCGTCGATGGCTGCTCCACAGTGTTCTGCGAATTTGGCGATGATGAGGTGTCTTTTATTTCGTAATAATTGTCCTTGAACATAGCGCTGTAGCAATAAATAAAAATGAGCAGTATTGTGAAACATTTCTTGTCAAAAGAAGGTTTCATGTTTCATGCTTGGTGGCGTCTTAATAAAACTACATATTGACTTTCCTATTAAACAACTGACCTATAAGTACTTATTTTATAATAACTGAGGGGAACAGGTTGAGAATTGTATATAATTGTGTAAAATAAAAACAATTTGTTTACTTGCTCATAATTGTCATTTCCATACCTAGAGATTTTATTATTCTTAAGATATTTATAGCGAGACAGGTATTACCACGATAAAATTGAGGATATTAAAATTAATAAAGAACGCTCAACTCAAATCCGAACAGAGGGTGGCCTGTTAAAATTTCGGAGTAATACCTAACATTAAAGCGATCGCGAACAATTTGAAAACTTTTTAAAGAATGAAGTTGGCCGGGCGTCAAGCGCTGCGTATACACTGCACTTTGCAACAGTAGGTTAGTAGGCAGGTAGTAGTAAATTAAAATTCTACTGTTTAGAAATTTGCTTAACCACTCACATGCTTTGAGTTCTGCGATAAACTTCTATAGAAAAATCATGTCAGTGGCTAAGCATATCAGTATCGAGAAAATGGACATTACTATTAAGTATGTTACTCATTACAAAAGGCATAGGTACATGTGAAAACTGAATTTCGATAAGTTGTTGTGCTTTAACATGCCTATACATGTACATCTATACGCATGTTAGTGTCAATCTTGCGACCTCTTTTTTTTACCGACCATTTTAAAACAGTTGCAAAATCGTAATAGGTACATTGGGATTTCATTTCATCCAAAAGAGATAAATTTTCATCATTATCGCTTTTCACGCCAACGACGGATAATTAGGTAATTAATATATTTAATTATATTCACACCGATTCTCGTAGGTGGGCCATTCTCGCAAAAGTTGCGTCACACATTTTTTAATAAATATTTTTTTCTATTCAGAATCGTCAGCTCTTCCGATCGTTATACGAGAAAAATTGCATAGTCAAATACCTCCATTTTTCATAGATTTTATATACAGGGTGGTCCAAACCTAGACGTCAAAAATTTTTTTTTAGGTTCCTTACGTCATGGGCTATCAGAATATACCCCATGTATGTTAGCCGATTTTTTGTAGTTTTCGAGTTATGAATTTTTGATAAATTTTTTTTTGAGAAATTCTGAAATGAAGAAATTTATTGATAAAAAAAACTATTGGGTTTTTTTAACATTTTCTTTTTGTAAAAGTATTACTACAAATAAAGCATTTACTGACAAAAAAATTTGCGCCCTCACTTTGATACAAGTAGGATAAAAAATACCAAATTCAAAATTTTACGTTAAAAATGCATCAAAATAGCATTAATGTACGTAAATAAATAATATAAAACATATCCCAAGGATTTTTGGTAATGTAAGGACTGCCCTAGACCTTAAACCTTCGTAAAAGCAAAAAAAAGTGATACTTAATAATAAGGATTTTTCAGAGTAGTCGGTCAAATAAACTTAAAAAAGCTTAAAATTTTAAAGTAGTAAAAAATTACACAAATTGAGTTTTCGTGGTATTTTATGTCTTTATTTATTGATAAGAACAACAAAACAGACGAAATTTCAATTTATTATTACATTAAAAATTTAGAAGTGTTTTTTTAAGTTTATTTGACAGACTACTCCGAAAAATCCTCATTATTAAGTATCACTTTTTTTTTGCTTTTACGAAGGTTTAAGGTCTAGGGCAGTCTTTACATTACCAAAAATCCTTGGGATATGTTTTATTTTTTTATTTACGTACATTAATGCTATTTTGATGAATTTTTAGCGTAAAATTTTGAATTTGGTATTTTTTTATCCTACTTGTATCAAAGTGAGGACGCTAATGTTTTGTCAGTAAATGCTTTATTTGTAGTAATACTTTAACAAAAAGAAACTAGTTAAAAAACCCAACAGTTTTCTTTTTATTAATAAATGTCTTCATTCCAGAATTTCTCAAAAAAATTTTTTCAAAAATTCATAACTCGAAAACTACAAAAAATCGGCTAACATACATGGGGTATATTCTGATAGCTCATGACGTGAGGAATCTAAAAAAAAAATTTTGACGTCAAGGTTTGGACCACCCTGTATTGCAGTAACAGAATGGAAAAAACGGAAAATGTATGAAAATTGTGGAACATTTGGTTTTTTTTTCGATTTCGACATGGCGTCGAAAAGGTTAAAGGTCCAGTGAAGTCACAGAACTATAGGTAGGTATAGGTATCTATCAAGTTCAAGTAAGACAAAATTTGCAATTCATATTCAAAATCTTTATTTTCAGGCTTACGATAAGTGTTATTGACATACAATGAATAACTAAATCCTAAAATTATGGTTAGTTATGCAATAACATGAAACTAAATTCTAGCAAAGCCTGTAGTACCAATGAGTTTTTCGAAAAACGATTGTACGAAATATCATTTGATATTCACATTCACAAGTGCGCTGAAGGAAAACATTGTGAGAAAACCTGCATACATCTGTAAATAAGTTCAACTAGCAGGTATTGGGCCAACGTTGTGATCACGTAAAATAGCGACGTTTGATGTCGAGTTGAGGAAAATGCACAAAAAGCCTGCTGTAGGGTCTGAGCCCCCTGTGTATTGTGCTATAAAGCAGGCGTCCGGTGGAATTTACTAGCGTTGAAAACTTGCCCGGGTAGACTCGCCCGGGTGAATTAGGGCCCGCTACGCTGTAATGGAGACCAAATTAAAAACCTATACAATCACATTTCCGTTATGTTCATCGCTCGTCGTAGTCCGTTCTCAATTCGACTGTTTTTTTTTGTGTTACCTACTCGATAGCTTGGATAATTTTGAACAGATTTTCAATTTCCTTTAATTGAACTGTGGTTTTGATGGTGGGATCTTGGAGAACTCAGTTGAAGTCGGTTTTGAAATTGATTTGGTTATGATTATCCCTATTAAAAATTTCATAATAAATTCTTAGTTAATTTGGGTTAGTTTCTTAAAGATTAAACGTTTGTGATCGAGCTAAACGTCTCAAAAGTCTGTTTTAGTCGATCTCACCTGTCCAGCTATTTCTCGTTTGTTGATCAAATATCTCAAACATATTTTTACGACTTCCATTTTATGATTTTTAGTTATGAAATATTTATTCCCTATTCTCTTTGCTATGTTCTCGTTTTGTTCATAAATGTGTTTTACTATTTAGCTAACCTAATTTATATTTCTAATAAGTAAGTACCAAACGCTACGATGCGACGTAACTAACTGAAAGAAGATAATGGGTTCGTGTTCAACCCATGTTTATTTGAATCATTTATGTGAGCATAATTACGTCATTACTTTTATTTATGTAGGTATATCCAAAGATGTCATAATTGTGTAACTTTTTATAAACTTTAATTAAAAAGTACTTAGTAATAGGTACTCGTACTAGACACTAATAAATACTACCCTCACAATGGAGCGCCGATCACTACCTATGGGAAATGAAAAGAAATACGGGCAAGTATCGAATTTATAATCAAATCAATGAAATACCAACATGGTACCAGGGCCTCCTTGCTCCTTGTATGGAGCTAGCGTAATTATGGGAGCTTACCTTTTTATAACAACTGAATACCAACATGCGATGTTTTATGGGTATGCGACACATTTCTGATAATTATCGTCGATTTTCATAATCAAATTCATGCCTGACGAGTGCGAAATAATGACCGATAATTGCAAAATTTATCATGCGCTTACATATTTAAATTCTGAAAGTGCTAGTAGTCTGTAATATTTGCTTTCGACTTATGGACTGTTATGAATATGAACGTTCCGTATATGATTTCGAATACATACCTACTTATTATATTAGCAACATCTTACTTGGGTAATTGCTGATTACACTCAAAACAAGTCAGGTCGATTTCTGTTTCAACGCTTGTGACCAGTGAACGGTATACAGGATGTGATTCTTAAAAGGGCGATGAATTCAACTAGGCCGTGGATTAATGAGTTAAGTTTTTATTGCACTTTATTATGACTCCTCGGTTTGGTTATGAAAAAAAATAGAGCAGTAATGTACCTGGGTCAAAATTATTTTCGTTGTCTTGTTTCATAGCACTCTGTCACGCTTCTAGTTGCTGTCTCGACTCAGTATATAAAAAAAAATCCGGTGTACTTCTATTTCTTTTTTACGCTAGATAGTCCATACATCAAAATTGGAAAAAAAACATAATCTCAAACAAAAATCACAACTGTGTCACGTATTTTAGGGACACAAAATAAGACAACGAAAATAATTTTGACCCACAGTTCTGGTAGTTATGTTATATTTTTTTAATAACCTGTCAACCAGTCAACGAGCAATTTAACTCGATCGTGTTGGAGTACATTTCTGGCCGAATAAATTTACATTGCTATTTTATCCTGTAATCCTAAGTAAAAGTTACCTATATGTACCTACATATTTTGTCTCATACTAACCCCCGTCAGGAGATTCGCTGTATTAGTGTTACATCCTGTATAAGACTGGCAAATATTTTATTTTCTTGAAAGTACAATCCAGTCTCCAAAGATAAAAAATCAAGTAATTTAAGTCCCATTAACGATTGTAAATTGATGAAAGTAGGTAGATACGTGTCAGTGAATCGATGAGCGTCCGGCATTGGTGGGATATCTGTAGCCGTACCGTGAGGTGCCGCTACGTTATTAACGCACGTTTATTCTCTTTCAGAAGGCCGAGTGTAGGTAATAAGTAATAAAAAATGTCTCGATCGCGCTTAGGTTTTCATCGTCATTTGTATGAAATTGACGATGAAAACGTAAACGCGATCGAGACGTTTTTTATAAGTTATTACCTACTCGGCCTTCAGGCTCGCTCGCCCCAATAAGTGAGTACGAGTAGGATGGATAAAAAGTAAACGCGCGTTTATAACGTAGCAGCAGATCATGGTAGGGCTACGGAGCTTCTTCAGTGCCGCGGCAAGTTCTTTATCTCGCTTAATTGGAAAGCGGCCGCACAGAGCTACACTTCCTGGCAAAAAGGGATGAAATAACTACCACGTATTACCTACTTCAACTTCCAGAGATGCAGTAATATTTGCTTAGTTTTTCAATTCAGACGTTTCAATTGAAGAGAAACTCAGATAAAAGTTTTGAGAATATATACCTAAAATGTTATTCTTAACACCTTTTTAAGACAAAATAAACAAAAATAAAAAAATAAAAATCATTTATTTCAGAAAACGTAGTTCCATATTTTGTTAGTAAACATCTTATAGGTACTTACTACGTTAAAAAAAATAATGATATAAACAAAGGGCTCCTCAATATATTTATCTGGACAAGTGTAGGTACTCAATTACAAAAATATTGGAAATATCTACGCCGATTTTTCATTTTCTTATATTAATCACATTTGGCACGTTATGGTTTTCCCGGTCAGTAATAATAACATGAAATTAATGGATTTCCTTTAATAAATGTGAGTGAGTTTAGTGAAACGTCCCACTTTGTCGTTTGGCATAAAGCCGCTTTGTCGGTGTATTCATATGAAGATAGTTACAAGAAAATATCGTCTTTAAGGTAAGCGACAAAGTGGGACGTTTTACTAAAAACTAACCCGTTTCAAAAAAAATACGTGATTCCGTTTTGCGTTTCGCTTTTCCGGTATTAAATATTTCTTTGAAAACATATTGGCGACTAACTAAATCATCGATGCCAAAATAGAAATGAACGCAATGAGAAATTAATTTGTACTAATAATTTATATGATTAATTACTTGATTGCTTGTTTTATCGTGGCAAAGCGACACATTACTCATCAACCCAATCAACTGGAACATTCGCAATCAATAATTGTAATACGCCTTATTGCGATAACAGTGCACCGCTCAATTGCTAGTTCATTGAACCGTCACTGTGTGGTTACTCTCCCGCGTCTTTGTCTGGCAAAAAATGCATATTCTTCATCAGCAGCCTATATCAGGCCACTGCTGAACAACGGCTTTGTTCTTAGCCTATGCGTAGATGTACGCATAAGGCGGTAAATTATCATTAAATATCATCATTTAAAAATATGTTGCGTAAGCATTTGATCGGAAATATTCGGGACTAAGTGTTGTGTCATGTCTCACACTAGGTACAGATATATATATATATATATATATATGTATGTATGTATATATGTATTTATATTTTGTATTTATGTAAACACGAGTATTGTATTTATATAAAATAATAATTGACTTATTCTTTAATCATTATCACAAAAGTTTAAAACCTGCACCAAACCAAAGCTTTCTGTTTAGCCCAATGGTTGACTGACAGAAAATGCCTTAAGGCGTTAAGTTCGCCATTTGTACTCTTTTATATTGTGCAATAATTATTAGGTAAATGGCTGAATAGATCACAGAGCATTCGGTCTATCAGTAGCCATTATAAGCCAAAATATTGAAAAACTTTTCAGTCATCTTGATTAAGGGCTCGTTCAAAAGTCATGTGATCATTTTTGACCCCGAAAATCAAAACTTTCCGAAATGACCAAGGCGAATTATTTTAGTAAATTTGTCAAAATATCAAATATTGTAGGAAACTTTTTTTTTAATTGCTGCCTTGCAATACAACCTATAGACAATTTTAATTTTCAGCCTGTTTCAGCTGACAAGCTAGTGGGCCCTAGTAAGTTATTCAAATTATTCGATAGCACGTAATGATCGATTGCTTATGTGTAATATATATAATATTTTCTTCGGTTACCGCGAGGATCACACATGAAATAAAAATATGAAAACGGATAAACTCGCGTATATTAACTAATTTTAACTTCATTCCGACGTTTCGAACACTTTACAGGGTTCGTGGTCTACGCAGACCACGAGTTTATCCGTTTTCATAGTTTTATTTCATGCGTAATATACATTTCAATCTTTGCCGTGTGGTGACGGCTCTAAGAATACATTTGTCACCCAACTCCAACTCCCTCCAACTCTTCCCGTGAGTGTCGTAAGTCGGCTACAGGATCGAAGTGTCACTGAGCATATCGTAGTTTGTCATGGGCAGAAGCGTCATCATAGTGGACACACTACAGCGATCGTCAACCTACTTGCCCAGCGTGATGGCGATTATGGGCATTTATTTATTTATACTTAATACTGATTAAGACTAATACAACTCAACTTTTCATAGTATTTCGTCTCGTCCTCGATTAGTATCAATTTACCAGGGGGTCGCGGCTGACCCAATCTTTGGTAAACATTGACATAACTAAGAAGTAGGTAGTATGATGTTAATGTAGCGTATCCAATTACCGATTAAATTCAGCTTACGTTAATGAGCTGTTATCTAAGACATTACATTTTAATGAATAACAAGCCTAGATAAAAAGGTGAAAAAATATAAATATTGCAACATTGTAGCAACGTAGCTTGTAGTGGTAGGTACATATTTATTTGATTCCGTTGTGTTCATCAATATTTATACAATTATGAACCTTATTTCAATACAAATATTACAAAATATGCTTACATATGTATGTATTAACTTGACTGTGGATGCGGAACGCACAAGTGGCCGAATAGTTCGGTTGATGATGACATCAAAATAAAAAAGTAGAAAAATACGGATGAAGGAATATTTCTCTCACAAAGCGGCCAACGTATCCATATTCTGCCCTAAATCCCAAGGGATGCGATAAATCACAATTTATACAGCCTAAAACTATATAGACCGCTTATACGAAAATTATTCATACGTCTCTTGACGCAAAAGGCTCTCGCTGCATGACGCCGTACAGACTTACGGATGAATACATTTAAATAGTAAACGCGACACTGCCGGAGATTTAGTGTGGCATAATGTAGCTAGCTACATAAGTTCCATTACTCACGGACATAACTCGTTCTGGGTTATAAATACGCGTGGACGCGGATCATGGTATAGCTGCGGAGCTGCCGGTTTAAGCCAGCAAAGGGACTACCGCGAAGGTAAATAGAACAATTCGAACTATTTCTGTGATTCCAAAGCTTTCATTGGAGAGACCGGCAATTTTAGGGTGCTTAGACAAGTTACCAATTGCTAACGCTTAATCGTCAATCGTAAACGAAAGGCAGCTAACTGTCTTTGTCGCACTAATATGAAAGAGTGACAGAGAAGGAAAACTACGATACGCTACTAAGCGCTACCGATCTAAGCATCTAGAGGCCCTAAATTTAAAAATTTTGGAGATGGGTTGTTTGCAAAAAAATTGTTACATATTTAAGGGATTTAAGGGGTCGATCGAAAAAAATTTACATGATTAAATGTCTCTAATTAAAACAAACGTCATAATCTTTGTGTTACGAAGTTACATTTTGTAACTATTGAATACGAACTGAAAAAGGGCGACAAATTTAAATATTCCATGAGCGCTCAACAATGCGAACCTATATCTTTTAAATTTGCCCCCTTTCACCTACTACCAAAAGTAGTTGGACTGCCACATAGTTTGTATGACTAACTTTCGTAACATTTTATTTTTCGTAACGTTTATTGACGCGATCGTGATTTTTGTTTTGATTAAAGCCTTAACTATGTACCTACACATTTTGAAATTGAATTCAATTCAAATTCTTTAATGTCAATAATAACACAACTCAAATTCTTTAATGTCAAATATACTTACAACTGTCAATTTCAATTCATATTCTTTAATGTCAAATATACTTATAACTACATTAAGTAATATTAACAGTCTAACACAATTATTACACAAAAAAAATTGGAAAATAAAAACACTTAAGTCAATAAGATTATGAAATTCAAATCGACCCTAATATTAAACAAAACGTCACACTTTTGTGTTGGGAAGTTATCCCTATGGTTTGTATGACAAATTTTCGTAACACTATCGAAACTCAAAGTCGAGAATCTCTGTTAATACGGCCATATCACCATTGACAATAGGCACGTTGGAGGCAACGTAAGCACACTTATAAATACGGCGCGCACAGACATGGTTTAGGGTTCCGAAGACCATTACTCCGAGCACAAAGGGTTTGTTAGCTGAAGTTATGAAGAACTACCACCGCTGTTTGCCTTCAATAGCCTCGCGGTGTATGCCCGAGGTGTACCCTAAGCTATGTAGGGATTAAGCCCAACCCTAGACGGTTAGTGGAGGATGACTTAGGTTTTAGTCGGTTGATTGATGGTGTATTTGCTGTTTAACTTAAAGCTCCTGCTAATGCGCCTATATAAGGTAGAATTTCCTTGTACATAGGTAAAACCAAAATACACAGAGTCCGTCAAATGTAAGGTTTCGATCTTTGATAACTGGTGTACACTGGAACTCAATATATATATATACAGTATGTATCACCTCGTAGAGTTAAGAAAGAAACCCATTACTGTTTAGATCATACTAAACAACTTTTACTATTGGGCCAAACCCGAATTCACGAAAAAAATTTTGACAGTTTCATACATTTTGATTGCGTGATCATGAACACGTTGTAAGGGAGAGTATTTTTTTTTCGCGAATTCGAGTTTGGCCCCATAGTAAAAGTTGTTTAGTATGATCTAAATATTAATGGGTTACTTTCTTGGCTCTACGAGGTGATACATACTGTACATATATAAGGTCCTAATTTACTAGATGCAGATATTTTTACAGCTGATAGTACTCGGTCTCTGGAGTATATTAAACCGTGAAACATTATAGCTTTTACGATGTTTTTTTGGAGAAAACGGAAAAACAAATTTTCTACGTAAAAACACCCTATTAATGTGATTATTAAATGAAAACTCATTGAACAGATTCTAGTACCTCTTTTACGTACCACTTAACTGGAACTGGCCACTTCACGTAGATAAATTAAATACTTGATTGTCAATGTCATGTTATTTTCCGTTGGATTGTGTCGTTTGATGACATGACAGACAGAGTGTTATTGTGACATGTGATAATGCACATGATGATTTTTTCTTGACGAAATTAAAATTAATTTTTTTTGTTAGGAAAATGAAATCAAAAAAGTTACATGAAAAGATTTCTTAATTTATATTTAAAGTTAATTATTTTAATGTAAAGTATCGTGTGTTAAAATATCTGCATCTAATAAATTAGGACCTTATATAGGTATATACTTCGAGTGCATACAGTAGAATGATAATTGATGACGAATACCTAGTAAAAATACAAAAATTATTAAAAATTATTTCTTTCAGATTGTGGCTTTGATATTTGTCACATCATATCAATTAATTGAATATGCCATAAATAGTTGACAGGAAGCCGGCACCTGATCTTTTGGGAAATATGGTGGATCTTGTTCATCATCATTGACTCTACCAGTCTACCAATTTTTATCAATGTTGAAAACGTGATCCGAATGTACAAACTTTTTGAAAATTGCTCACCAACTGTTCATAAATTCATGAATTCACCAATAAGTAATCAGATCACCAACTCCATGACGCAGAAGCCTGAAAAGCTGCATCTCCCTAAGAATTTTCACAATGGAGGCATTATAAATCTCCATTAAAACTAAGCAATTACCGAGATCTTCGAAGGGTCCTCAGAGGGTGCTGACATAATTTCAGCTCAGGTGGCCCGAAGGGTGCTGCCGGGCCCTTTTCGCGATACGTTACGCAACGCACCTGCGACGCGACCTTTGCGTTTTCGATAATCGCGAGTTGCGTGAGAGCGTATTTGCATTTCGAAAGGTTAAAGAGGTTATTTTTGATAAATGACATTCATCAATCATCATAATTATGACATGGTATGGGATAAATCTAAAGATTTATTCATGAAAAGTGGAAAGATTTTGTTTGACATATAACGTGTTGTTAGTATTAAAAATATTTAATAGCTATGATTGAAATGTGCCCTTAGTAATTAATTTACTGAAAAGTAGTGATTAATAACAAACAATTTTAGAAATGCTGTCCCAAATAATATCCTAAACTTGCTAAACACTACTAAACAATGTATACCTAGCAAAGTGCTATATTATAAGTTATAACTACTGCGGTAGACGTTTTGCGTGATATATTTTGA
>JALPQI010014638.1:0-25094 GCA_025490895.1 Thaumatotibia leucotreta
TTCGATATAGCTATACAAGAGTCGCTAATTTAGAAGTATAAAGCAGGGATCGGAAACCGTTATTATTTTCAAACCGTTACCATACGTCAACCCCAAACCATAATCATAAAGTTTTTGTTCTCATTAACCGATACTTCTTAATGTTCTTTGACGGAACGCTTAATGGCCGATTCTGTTCTCAACGAACGGAATAATAACGGTTTTCCTAATTCTGTTGTAAGAGATGAACTGTCATGTCATGTTCTTCTTATAAAGTTTCCGTTACGGTTAATGTTCTTTCAAACGTTTTTGGCCGCGAACGCTACGTTTAGTGTTCTTGGGAACGGAATAATAGTGGTTTTCCTGTCAAAATTGATTTGAACAAATAGACAATCACATGTGGTGCCTATTCTCCGATTAATCGAGATTGAATGTCGTATGGTTTGTATAAGGAAAACGTATTGAAATGACGTTTCGTGTCGTTTACTATTTTAATATTTATGGATACTGGAATAGAGACCCACTAGAAATTTAAAATCTGTTCCAAATTTAAACGCATAACCAAACGTAGTTAAGGAAAAAGGACGCAATACACTACAATCTGCCAATTTGTTTTAAATCCTATGTCAAAAGGAAAAGCCATCAATTTAAGTGACAAAGTGGCACCTTTTCGTTCACCTTTTCACCGCCACGTCAAAAAATAAAAGCGAGCAACACACGCCAAGCAACAAATTGCATGTAAACAACTAACTCAACAAAGTAAGTATCAGCTTCGTAGTGTTAAGCGAACATATATTTTATCAGTTATATCAATTCATTGGCGGCGAAAAAATGTCCTTACCTACTGTTATCAGGAGGTAATGTTATGATTACAGTCACGTTAATTCCTATAGCAAGGCAAGCATATCTTGTGTTTAACATCAACTTGCCGCCACACTTCTCTTTTTAATCTATACAATTGAAAAAAAACGCGTAGCTGCGAGTTGCTTGTTAATTCAGAGTTTGCAATCTGTCACCAACCTCTTTTGAGAAACTGAACTTGCTTTTCAAAAGAGGTCGATAGATCTGAGTCCGTAGCTATGTTACCTAACGTGCCAATTAGTGATTTTATTCTCTTTGGTGCCAATCGCTACGCTACGCTGAGCAGGTAGTGTATCGTAGTTTTCTCTCTGTCACTCTTTCTTATTAGTGTGACGAAGACAGTTGAGTTTCGTTCGCGACTGAATGTTAGCGATTGGCATATTGGCTACACAACCTGTTCATATAATCATTTCATCGCCAACACAGTTAACTAATGTGTCTTGATGTTTTATGAATAAGGCAATTGGACTGGATGCGTGTAAGAGTTACGAATAAATGCAAAGTCATTTGCAGACACCAATAAACTAACATGTTTTACCACAAAAATCAACTATATTCCAAATAGTTGACTGGTGAGTCGTGAGACTGGTGACTTGCTTCAACCTTTTCAACGCCACGTAAAACTATAAAAGCTAAATTTTAACTTTACGCACGTGCATAGTTACATATTATTTTGTGGATGGTGACTTACAAATAGTCTTTGGCGTTGAAACTCTCTTGTTAATCAGTACCTACCAATATATCAGTCATTGTCCAATCTAATTGAAACCTTGTGGACGGCGATAACGGTTATGTTGGTAACACTGTTTCAACGCCAAAGACCGATATACAAGTCACAGATCAATAGAGACCTAGTCGCACTTGCTTATAGTTTTTGACAAATTCCTTTGTGACACTTTGGTGGCGTGGATGGAGTGACAGCTGCTGTTTTTGCCGTGGCATTGAAAAGGTTAGTGTTATGATGAGGTAAAAATTGTATTGACAGCGGTATCGTCATGGTTCGTCTCAGTAAACTTAGCACAGGATCAGTGCGACAATATGTCGCCGCGAGATAGATTATCCATCTCCCTTTTATTCATATTGTTGGTAAAAGATAGAAAATCTATACATGTAGCGATAACATACTGACATAGCAATCATGTGCTAAGCGTACAGTATAGTTCGAGAAATATAAATTGAACGTTTATTTTTACTATAATGTAGGTAGAAAGTTACCAATTTTTTATTTCACGAACTGTACTCTCAGTCGTCGTATGTCAAGTTCTTAAATTGATGCCGTTCTGATTGTGTCACTAATTTTTTATAGTTAGCATATAGTATAGCAAGATAGTAGTTAGAGCAACACACCCAAAGAAGATGTTGACGAAGGCTTAAATGAGCAATATGAAATAGACAATACAACAAATTACCAAAGTTGATATAGTTGACCCCAGTTAAAATGACGAATCAAGAATGGGTGACAAAGACAGATCGGGACCAATTCAAGATTTTAAGAAAAAACAATTGAGACGTCACTGAAAATAAAACTAAGGCTGCGTTTCACCAAACTTTTATTCGAAGAATAACGCTTTCTCTCAGATATACATATATACATATACATATATATATATATATATATATATTTTATGTAGTGCTAAAGTACTATGGAGATTTGACATGACTATTCGAAAATAAGCGTTATATTTCGAATCAAAGTTTGGTCAAATCGACTAAGTGAAACACGTACACGGTCCAGAATCGAAATCTTTGATAGAGTTAACTGGGTTGGCGTGTGTACCTACTAAAACTAAAAAAGGAAAAAGACTATATATATTAATATTTATTTATTCGTGGTTAGCTTGGTCTTCCACATTCCAGCGTTTCACCGCTGCCGCTGGAGTCAGCATATGAGTATATGATCGCAGCTGATCTGATGATAACGAGTACTTTTGCGCACTGAGGTTGCAACGCAACAAATACTCATCACTGCTATCTCAAAGGGAAAAGGATTCTTGCTATATCAAAGGGTTCCAGGATGGCTGGCACATGCGCGGGTTAGGTCCTCTGGCATGGCATCTTCCACTTTCTTCTATGCTGGTATACCAAGGCATCCATTCAGGTGTCTTAATATCAAAGGGTCCATGGTATCTAAGGCTGTGGAACACGGCACCTCATTAGTTTGATTTGAGCGATTAAGTATGAAACACCATTATATAAGTGACACGATGCATGCAGGCTACGTTTCTCTAATAAAAAGATCGGTCGATCGATGTTATAATAAGATTATTATGCTTATACTGATGGACATGAGTACCTATAGATGATTTTATGAGATAAATACACTTTAATGGTAAAAGGATACCTTCTTATCAAATTCAATATCACATCATCAGTCTAATACAGTAACAGTGGTCTTGACGTGGGCCTCTTCTATTATTTTATTTATGCGTATGGGTACATTAGGTAGGACATAAATGACATAATGCCCATAATAGCCACGCTGGGCAAACGGATTGATGATTGCAGTAATGTGTCCATTATGATGAGGCTGCTGCCCTGCCTTCATCTCAAATAATTGGATCAGCGTAGTACCGTCCCTTAGTCGACTCTTATAACACCCATCGGAAAAGTTCTCCAACTTGGTAGGTGGCAAATATATTGTTACTGCCGCACCACACAGCCTAAATTCAATGTATATGACTATAAATATTAAGTACATTTTATATATGATATAACCACTTACAATAATATCAATCAAACAAACAGAACCTTATTGCCCTTGTAAGTTATATGACCACAACATAGAACCATGTAATATCGTGAATTTTAGACTATTAGTTGATTATAGGTATTAAGATACAGGTTTCAGTAAAATATAGCTAAATACACATAGAATTACTACCGTAAAATTAGCCCACTTTGCCTCCAGGGGAAATATTGCCCAAAACTTGAATTTTAAATAAATTGGTTATTATAGAAAAAAATTACATTCTTATGGCGGCCTAACTATTTTTAGTATAAAATAGATTATGTGAGAAGCAACACCAAGTATGACTTTTGCGTCTATCTTCATCTAGTTGTTTGCTAGAGCTTCTTGAGTGAGGTTGGTTATTTGGCGGGCAAAATCTTGGCAAAATATAGACATAAATTTCTCAAAACAGGGTGGTATTAAATGAAAAAAAAAACCCATGACCTGTAATAAAATGACAACAGTAGATTACATTGATAGTAGTTTTATTGGAAAAAGCTAATCAGAAAATAAGTTATGGCTTTGGGCAATTTTATCCAGTACTTTAGCAAACGGACATTGAAAACATTGCCCATCATGAAAAATAGCCTACAGTTGTCACTTTCAAGTTTTACCACTTTATGAAAATAGCGGAGGGTAATGTTTTTTTCAGTAAATTACGTTTTTATAACTCCGTTATTTTATTTTACGTGTACAAAATGTTCGGAACCAATAACTATACTCTCAATTGTCAGTTTCGTTGTCTGCTGCTTAGTTAGTGGGCTGATATTTATATCAATATAATATTATCTTGATTCCCATTCAAAAAACGGTTTTATTATTATTGCATTAAAACAAATAATACATTTTGGACTGTTTTACTTCACTAGTATATTAATACTTTGAACAAAAGTTAAACGTCTTTAGTTAAGATATCTACTTAAAAGTGACAACCCTAGCATTTGCGAATTGCGTTAGTGGACCTTGTATGAAAAAGAGCGAAAACGGGTAGGTAACATTGCCCAACCAATTTACTCAAAATTGTTTATACTTATCCCTGAGTTATAAACATGAAATGATAGAATTGCCCAAAAACCTTCTGTGATCGTAGTATTATTGTCATACGAGCTATTTTTAAGCACTAAATTGAGGTGGGCAATGTTGGTCAAGAACGAGATTACTTTGCTCGCCTTCTATAGGTGCATTCAGACCAAAAGAACATTCGCTATTCTAACCTCCCACTCTACAAAATTCGATCGTTACACAAAACGTGATTGGTTAATTTCGTAGAGCGGGGGATAGAACAGCGAATGCTCTTTCGGTTTGCACGCACCTTAAAATGACAAAAACCTGATCTAAATGATGATCTAAAAATTATTTCTTCATGTGAGCCGATTCGTACGATCACAGTGCACATGCTGAGCAGAAAAAACTTCAAGCTTTCATATATTTTTTTGAGATATTTTAGGATTTCCGAAAAAAACGGGCAATGTTGACTACTTAGTTTCACGGTAATATGAAAAAATGTAACATACAACCTTGTAATTATTATATTGCGGCAGCAAAATATTTGGCCAGCGTTGGGATCACGCAAAATAGGCACGTTAGATGTCGAGTTGCGGAAAATGGCGAGAATACAATATCAAAAAACCGGCCAAGACCATGTCGGGCCATGCTCAGTATAGGGTTCCGTAGTTATTTGAAAACGGCTGGGCCGATTACGTTCGAAATGGTTTTATTTTTAAACCCACAGCCCACCAAAGTTTTTATTCTACCACTTTGTTAGCATAATTAATATGTACCTATACCAAATTCTAGTACTAACGGCCACTGAGCTATGCTGCGGACAGACAGACGGACAGACGGACATGGCTAAACTATAAGGGTTTTTTGTTTACTACGAAACCCTAAAAATAACGCATGAGGAAAAAAACCGGCCAAGTGCATGTCGATCCATGCTCAGTATTAGCGTTCCGTAGTTGGTCGAAACTGGCTAGACCAATTATGTTCAGGATAGTTAGTATTATCTATCAGCATGCCTTAAGCCAAATATGTAAGATATTTTTCATATTTTTCGAAATAGTGAATTTGGAAAACCTATACTCTTTTTGAAATACCTATTCACGGATACCCCACATTGTATTCACGTGTAGGGGAGGAACCCCAATAGTTTTTTTTTGGATATTTATTTTTCGAGTTTGTCGGCTTAAGGGCTTGTCCATTAATCACGTCATACTGTATAGGGGGATGGGGGGGGTCAAGAAAAAATCACCAATTAGCACCATAGGGGAGGGGGGGGGGGGTCATCAGACAAATCACGTGTAATTTTTTGTTACTTTCGAATCTGCTGAACAGCATTATAGCCAGTAAAAAAATCTTTACTTTTTTATAAAATACTTTTTAAATACTAAGTTTTAAAACTTCGCGATCATTTAGCTCGTAGTTGGCAAACAAGTACGTAAATTCAAGTGTTATTAAATGGACTACTTCAGTTGGCAAAAAAATACACGTGATATTGGCTAGGGGGGGGGGGGTCCTGAAAATATCACCAATTATCACCATGGGGGCTGGGGGGGTTTAAAACATACCAAAATCGTATGACGTGATTAATGGACAAGCCCTAACTAATTGCAAATGGTCACTGATCTAAGCAATGGGCGGACAGACAGACGGACTACCGCACGAAACGATAGATGAAGAGTGATAGAGCGCTGACACACTCTAGCACCATGCTAAGAAGAGTATGCTGACGGATAGACAGACGGACTAACGGACAGACAGACGGACAGACGGACATGGCGAAACTATAAGGGTTTTTTATTTGACCTATGCCCGATCATAACAATTTTTTTTTAACGAAAAAAGTGTTAACGCTTTCACAGCCAGTAACAAAAAAGCTCGTTTAAATTTGAATTCTAAAATGTTATTAACAGAGTTCTTAATCACAATTGCGGAAATAACGCATAATTTATTTTTATTTTTTGTTACTGGACATTGTTTTTTTTTGTGTTTGTTAAGAATTATTTCTATTTCTAGACGGATCCAAGAATAGATGGATGGAAAGAAGGACTAACCAACAGATAGAAAGACAGTCAGACGGACGGACTAACAGACAGACAGACTGACATGACGAAATTGTAAGGGTTCCTAATTTACTACGGAACCATAAAAAGTACTTACACCCAGAATAATTGAAAAGGCAATCATTTCAAGTAATATCCGGTCGAAATATGTTTCTTTGCAGAAATAAATGGGCAGACAGACGGACGGACAGACATACAGACCGATAGACAAACAAACAGACAGACAACGGATGGACAGATGAACAGACAGACCGACATACAGACACATAGACACACAGACAGACACTCAGATAGATAGACAACAAGATCCACAGATGAACAGACAGACAGACAGACAGACAGAAAGATCGACAGATGAACAGACAGACGGCAGACCGTCAGACAGACAGACAAACAGACAGACAGACGGAGATGGCGAAAATATAAGGGTTCCTAATTTACTACAGAACCGTAAAAAGTTATTACAGCCAGAATAATTGAAAAGGCAACCATTTTAAATAATATCCGGTCGAAATATGTTTCTTTGCAGAAATAAACGGTTGAACGGTTGGAAAGACGGACGGACAGACATACAGACCGACAGACAAACAGACATACAAACACACAGACAGACAGACAGACAGATAGACAAACAGACGGATGGACAGATGAACAGACAGACAGACATACAGACAGACACATAGACGGATAGACAGAAAGATCGACGGATGAACAGACAAACAGACAGACAGACGGAAAGATCGACAGATGAACAGACAGACAGACGGACAGACAGACAGACAGACAGATGGACGGAAAGATCGACAGATGAACAGACAGACAGACGGACAGACCGTCAGACAGACAGACAGACAGACGGACGGAAAGATCGACAGATGAACAGACAGACAGATGGACAGACCATCAGATAGACAGACAGACAAACAGACAGACAGAGGGATGAACAGATGAACAGACACACATACATACAGACAGACAGACATTTCAAGTAATATCCTGACGAAATATGTTTCTTTGCAGAAATAAACGGGCAGACAGACGGACGGACAGACAGACAGGCAGACCGATAGACAAACAGACAGACAACGGATAGACAGATGAACAGACAGACAGACATACAGACAGACAGACGGACATGGCGAAAATGTAAGGGTTCCTAATTTACTACAGAACCGTAAAAAGTACTTACAGCCAGAATAATTGAAAAGGCAACAATTTTAAATAATATCCGGTTGAAATATGTTTCTTTGCAGAAATAAACGGTTGGAAAGACGGACGGACAGACATACAGACCGACAGACAAACAGACATACAAACACACAGACAGACAGATAGACAAACAGACGGATGGACAGATGAACAGACAGACAGACATACAGACAGACAGATAGACAGACACACAGACAGATAGACAGAAAGATCGACGGATGAACAGACAAACAGATAGACAGACGAAAAGATCGACAGATGAACAGACAGACAGACGGACAGACCGTCAGACAGACAGGCAGACAGACGGGCGGAAAGATCGACAGATGAACAGACAGACAGACGGACAGACCGTCAGACAGACAGACAGACAAACAGACAGACAGACAGACAGAGGGATGAACAGATGAACAGACAGACATACATACAGACAGACAGACATTTCAAGTAATATCCGGTCGAAATATGTTTCCTTGCAGAAATAAACGAGCAGACAGACGGACGCACAGACAGACAGACCGACAGACAAACAGACAGACAACGGATGGACAGAACGGAAAGATCGACAGATGAACAGACAGACAGACATACAGACAGACAGACGGACATGGCGAAAATGTAAGGGTACCTAATTTACTACAGAACCCTAAAAATATCTTACAGCCAGAATAATTGAAAAGGCAACCATTTAAAGTAATAACCGGTCGATATATGTTTCTTTGCGGAAACAAGCGGACGGACAGACGGACGTACAGATAGTCAGTCCGTTCAGATAGACAGACACACAGACAGAGAGACAAACAAACAGACAGAAAGATCGGCAGATGAACAGACAGACAGACGGACAGACCGCCAGACAGACAGACTTACAAACAGACAGACAGACAGACATACAGACAGACAGACAGACAGACAGACAGAGAGATGGATGCAAAATGCAAGGGTTCCTAATTTACTACAGAATCCTAAAAAGTACTTACACCCAGAATAATTGAGAAATCAATAATTTGGAGGAAACAAACGGACGGACAGACAGACATACAGACAGACAGACAAACAGACTGACAGACAGACAAACATACAGACAGACATACAGACAGACAGGTGGATGCACATGGCGAATCTGTGACGGTTTCTAATTTACTACAGAACCCTAAGAAATACACCCAGAATAATTGTAAAAGCAATAATTTCGAATACTATCTGGTCGAAACACGTTTCTTTGCGGAAACAAACGACCGTATAGACGGACGGACAAACAATCAGACAGACAGAGAAACAAACAGACATACAGATAGACGGATGGACAGATAAACAGAAAATATACTTTCATTCGCCAAAGAAATGTTCGTTTAAATTTGAACTTTACTACGATGTTAATAGAGTTCAAGATCACAACTGAGGAAGTAACGAGCTAAGCCGAGTTTAGACCTGGGTCGCGTTTTATAAAGTTTCATTTTACAATTTCGCTGTTTGCCTCTCTAACGCACGCACATAATATATTGGCTAGAAAGAGAGACAAACGGCAAATTGTAAATTGTAACTTTATAAAACGCGACCCTGCAAGTTTTGAAAAAAAGAGTTGTAGATATTTGCCACTAATTCCTACCAATATTTGCCGTGTGGTGACGGCAGTAAGAATATATTTTGTCATCACCCCAACTCCTCCTGTGGGTGTCGTAAGAGTCGACTAAGGGATTGAAGTGTCACTGACTATTATTTGATAAAAGATTGATGATGGGCAGCAGAGTCATCATAGTGGACATACTACTGCGATCGCCAATCCGCTTGCCCAGCGTGGCGATTATGGGTATTTACCTCCTAATGCGCCTATACGCATAGTAAATAGGAGAGGTCTACGTCCAGCAGTGGACTATCATAGGCTGATGATGATAATGATTTGCGTCTCAAAACTTGCGGCAATAACTTGCAAGTGTAAACTCAGCTTTGTGTCTTTTCAAAAGGGCTTATTTCTACTCTGGCAAAAAGGATTATTTTTTCTATATTTCCATAAGAGAAATTATCTCTATTGACAAAGTGGAAATAAGCCCTTTTGAGAAGACATTCCACAGTTATGATATAATGAATTCATAACAAAACAACATACGTAATTGTGGGACAACGTCATTTTGCGTCCGGCGGAATGTAGCGAGCAACGCCATATTGCTAGTTGTGCTAAGCTCACCTGACGCCAGTAGAACGCGACAGCATCGGGGTTCCATTAAGGGAAATAATAGGAACTGCAACTGTCTTCTTGAGCAATTCACGTATCGTACCTATCACTATGTTGACTATTCAAGACGAGTGGTATGCACCCATAACTGCGTAGGTATTAGGAGTATGAATGCAATAAGTGCAGATTATAGTAAGTATATATATTTATTTACCAAGGAGCTGAGCCGATATTACAAGACAGGTGCCGGTACTCCTCCGTCTTACCTCCTTCTCATTAAACTCTAAAATTAACATAGAAAGAAATATCTACTAATTAGAAAGTTCACCAACTTACCATTATAAACATATCTATGTTAGATCATTGTACTTCAGCTTAACTTGATACTCAAAACTTAATTTTAATGATAATTAAACATTATGTCGGAAAAAACATTGACAGCCCAGTCAACAACACGTTGTCAGGTAACCAATTTCCAGGCAAGTTCCCGTCGACGGCGCTAGGAGGCGCCAGAATTGCTAGCACATATTGCATCCTTTCACTTAATTCAATTTAAACCTTTTTCATCATGCGGCCAATACCACACGTCAAACACCTAAATGGCTAGTCAAATGAAATAAAAATACGAACTATATTTGCGTGGAAAAGAGAGAGCGAGTGGCGGCATGTTTACGTCATCGCGAACAGTTTAATAATGGTTCACGGAACTTTATTTTTCGTTCATCTCTAGTAACGGTAACCAGAAAAGTTTTGTTCTTTCATATAAATCATATAATGTTCTTGTCAAAACCGTTATGTCAAAGAACGGAATTTTTCCGTTCATCTTGAATATTGTGAACCAGAAATATTGTGTTCATCTACAAAACCATTATCGTAGTTAACCGTTACTAATACGAACAGAATTAATAACGGTTAAAGAACAATATCAAATGGTTAATCGAGAACGGTTCCGATCCCTGGTATAAAGTGACATTAAGCGCGTTCTAAAAAGTGAACTATCTGTATTATTGTTGATCTTTGATAAAACTATAAAAAACAAGTTTACAAGATAAGCAACGTCGTTAACTTACTGGTAAACATCTTGACTATATGACTATATGAATAAATGAGGACATAGGTTATCCAGTGCGATATATACATAACAAGTACATACAGTGTGTAAACAGAATGCAGGCTTTTATTGAAACCGGGGATTGAGATGCAGATTTATAACCACACTTTAGCATTATTTGAGTATAAATTATAATATTTATAATTTTCCCCGTGCTTCAAAACGTAATATTTTTTTAAAGAAAAGTTTATAAGTTGACAATGACAGTGCGCGGCGACTCGCAGCATTTGACAACGAAGCAGGAGTAGCAGGACACGCGTTACATTGATCGTTCGAAGGAAAAAAGAAAAAATGAAGGTACTATTCATACAGTTAATTTCATTATATGTTAACTCTTAATACTTGAAAATGATTGCGACTATTTTTTATTTTATTTTACAGGTATTTATTAAACATAAGACAATAACGTAACTATTAACATTTAAAATAATTATATTGTTTACCATAACAAAAATAAATAAATTTTTCACAATTATGGCGCATATAAGGGCCAATCAACCTTTCGATCGACATATTTTCCGTCTGCTGCGTTACTTTTCATGAACTTACAAATGTACGTTAATTAATACTATACACATATTTACAAAGAAAAACAGTTGGAACAAATATATCGATGTGAACTTGTGTGAGGCCTAACGCATTTACAATTTATACGCATTCTTTCTAGCAAACTTGATGAAATTGTCACCTGCGTTACGGGACAAAATAGTGTCGATCGAAAAGTTGATTGGCCCATAACCCAGTGTGTACAGTGGACTTTGAGAATTCAGTCAGAGAACAACGTGTATTATTACGCATTTTTTGTAAAAGCCTGGGTCATGGTAACACACTGTATATAATATAATGCATACACAATGTTTGCATACAATAATGTGTGTTATTTAAACAAGCAACGTTCTAAGAGTAACTTAAATATGTATAATAATATTGAAGGAGTTTAAATTATACAAACATGTATTATACCGTTTGTCAGTGAAAAACAAAGAAATGTAAACAAATATGGCTGACTTTCCATAGCATGTGTTTGACGTCTTTGACACATATCGTGAAACAAGTTCGCAGATATATTTTTACTTTAATACTAATAAATATCAATCATTTTAACTAAAAATGTATGTGAACTCAAGGTGTATATGTTCTAAAAGTGCGTGATTATGAAATAATGCAAGATTTTAGGTTTCTTTACATATTCTTTGTTTTCTACTGTCGAACGATATTCTCATACCATTTCTTTGATACCTTTGTTGAAATAAAATGAAATGAAAAATGTTTATTTGATGCTAAAAATAGAAACAAAAACAATACGTAATCTATGTTAAAACTTAAACTAGAAACTAGGTACAAAGCATCAAAATGGATGTCACTCAGCATATGCCGATAAATAAAGGGCTTTAGTTTTGGCGCTGGTTTTCAGGTCAACCAGAAATATTATTTATGAATTAACACTAATACTCGTATCTGTTGCGTGGTAACGGTAAATGAATACTGTCACCACCCCAAATCTCCTCGTGGATGTCGTAAGAATCGACGAAGGGGTTTATAGTTTCATTGAATATTCGTTTGCCATTCATATGGCCGAAGATCGAACGGCCTGAAGAGCAGTGTCAGGAAGAATACCCCATAGAAGTCACGTCCCTCAGACATGAGGCTACGACTCAGAAGAAGAATATTCGTTTATAGAAATAGAATACTAGCGACCCGCCCCGGCTTCGCACGGGTGCTATACCTACATTAAAACATTCCTCTTGAATTACTCTACCTATTACAAAAAATCTCATCAAAATTCGTTGTGTAGTTTTAAAGATTTAAGCGTACAAAGGGACATAGGGACAGAAAAAGTGACTTTATTTTAGTAGTGATTGACGATGGGCTTCATCATCATAGTGGATACACTACTGCGATCGCCAATCCGCTTGCCCAGTGGCGATAGCATTTACCTCCTAATGCGATCACGATCATAAGGTGCATTCAGACCAAACGAGCATTCGCTATTCTATCCCCCACTCTACGAAATCAACGAATCACGTTTCATGTAACGATCGAATTTCGAAGAGTAGGGGGTTAGAATAGCGAATGCTCTTTTTGTCTGAATGCACCTATACGCATAGTTAAAGGCCCGGCCACGACATTGGTCGAAGGGTTTATTACCTGTTTCGATATTTATGTTTATGAGCACCCAGTAGTGTATAAATATTTCAGACGGATAGCACTTTGTAGGTGGTCGGATTAGCATTTGACTGAAAACGTGTTATCATTGCTTATCTGTGTTTTTTAATTGCCAGAGTGATAAACGGACGTTGCCTTGATAACATGACGGACATTTTAACCGATAACTCTATGATGAAAATAGACATACACCTGATTTTATTATATCAAGCATTATAGGTATAGCTAATTATCAAAACAAATGTTAGATACAACTTCAGGTGCATTTAGACCAAACGAGCATTCGCTCATTCTATCCCCCACTCTACGAAATTCGTTCGTTACACAAAACGTGACTCGTCGAAATTCGTTGATTTCGTAGAGTGAGGGATAGAATGAGCGAATGCTCGTTTGGTCTAAATGCACCTTTACAGTCACCACCAGATAAACCGGAGCGGTCACGGTGCATAAAATATCTGAACATTGTGAACACGCATTAAATTAAAACGCCTTGAGACATCTGTCAATGAATGACAATCAATGTGTGTTACCTGCGATGACTTACGGCACCGAAACGTGGTCCTACAATCGAATGATCATTCGCTCGTTTGGTGTAAATCTACCTTAAGCAGTACACCCGTTGCAATGGTCGTTCAGAGGAAATAAACTTAATTTTACAATAAATTAAAAATTTGCCAAATTTTAATACTTGAAAACGATGGCTAGTATTTAAAGCTCGGGTTATAGTAACACACTGTATACCAGAACAGCTGTTTAGAAAGACTAGAAGTGTATTCAAAGAGTAGAAATCTGCCGTTTCGCAAAGCTATTGACAAAATACTCGTGGTTTACTGCTTTGCGAAAATGAGCACACTACTTGCGAAAACGTACATATACAGGGTTTTAACATAAGATACTTTTAAAAGCAAATTCATTAGGAGAATTATTATTCGTAATATAAAAATAGTACATCACGATTCAAGTACGAAATAAACAAAGTACGAAACAATTGTTATCTAAATTGTACGGATTTGAAAATAAACCGTTTTTTTAACATAAGTAAATAAACAGACGATCAAAATGGTCACTTTCATTACAGTTACATCTACGAACAAATAAAACATGGAAGCCGCACGCCATACTAAATTGCCTTTCTAAAATTTTTGTTGATCAGTGTCACCTCCTCTTCAATGCGGTAATGAATTTCAATATCAACCTATAAAAACTTAAATCGCCATTTAAAAATTGTTGTGATTTGTCCATCACTTTTGATTGGCTATATTCTATAAATATTTGTCAAAGATGTTGCGACGAAATATGCGCGGTGTTAAGAAAAGCGCTACCTATATCCTGCCCATCTTCGCACAGTTGAGGACATTTTTGAGCTGCCGTTAGACGTCCATGTTATATATGGTCGCAGGTCTAATAAGAACGTCATAACAATTTATTCGAGGATTCTTTCGATACATATTTTTGCACTTGACTGTACTACTAATTGCTCCAACAATCGTGGGAACCTGCAGCTGAGTGTAAGGTCGGGTCATTGAGGACATGGAACAATGCCATGATAGAAAGAAAATGGTTTCACTCAACATCGATCGGTAAGTCACTATCACTACATAGTAATATAAATAAAATAAAGTCACTTTTTCTGTCCCTATGTCCCTTTGTACGCTTAAATCTTTCAAACTACGCAACGGATTTTGATGAGATATTTTTAAATGGTGGCTTAAGTTTTTATCGGTTGATATTGAAATTCATTACCGTGATGCATCGAAGAGGGGGTGACACTTGTTAACTAAAACTCAGGACCGTTTTTGGAAGGCAATTTAGTATAGCGTGCGACTTCCATGTTTTATTTGTTCGTAGCCTACGACCTTCACCAGGTCATCAGTCTTAAAATCAGGTTACAGTCATGCTACAAAGTATTCAACGCTGACTGTACAACAGTAAGAAGTGTTCTTGGAAAGCCATCACTGTTAACCTTGCGAGTTGCCACGTTGCAAAACACGTCGACGCAACTAACTGCAGTTATGCAACTCGTTAAATAAGTTCATGAGAATGTTTTCGCTATTTTTGTGTATTTTTAGCAGCTGTGTGCTTATCATGAGCTACTTTCTAACCATCCCGCTTGTACAGTCGACATCAAAGATATCATTACGGTTTAAGTGCCAAAAATATACAAGGTGCCCACGAGGAAAGGGAAAAATTCTAATTGCATATTCCTGAGACTAAAAGAAGCAAAAAATTATAAATGAGTATTGGACAACGCTGTTTTTTTTTGACATTTTTAACGCCTTAATACACAAAAAAAGGATTTTATTAATCAAACTATCGCAAAAAATGCAGTATTTTTTGAAATTTGCTAGGTAATTAAAAATATTTTTGTTCATTTGATTGTAGCTGTCGTCAACGTCCGCAGCAAGACTTTCCGGCGTCGCCTATAGCAAACTATGGCTGTCAAAAGAGTAGCCAAATTTATAAAAAAAATATAACACCTCCGTAGCTACACAGGACGGTAGTAGGCTCGGTGGTACGGCTACAGGACGGGCGCCTTAGGAAACTAAGGAAGTAGTTTTTATCAACCAGCCCGGTCTTAATTGCAGTCCTTCCTTTAGAGTTCAATGAGGATATTATATTGGGCATAAATTAAATAAATATCTTGGGACATCTTATAGTTCGTGAAATATACATTGGTAACTTTCTACTTACAAAATAAACATTCAATTTATATTTCTCGAACTATACACATATAGTCCCACGGTAAGCTCAATTAAGGCTTGTGAGATGGGTACCAGGCGACGATATATATAATAGATAGATACATATAGATACTTTTAAATACATAGACCATGACCAAGGAACAAATATTACAAATACAGGGTGGAAAAAGATTTTGGGTCAGTGAGGGCAGCTACCGGATCCCGTGTAGCTACGCGAAAATGGTCTTAGAAGACCTTCCCGCGATTTTCAATTAAAGAAGATTAGCGTTTCCAGATTTTCGAAAAAGTATACAGGGTGCGAGGAAATGGTCATTTTTGACAAAGTTTTTTTTTGATGCCAATCGATCCTGTTTCTGTTCAGGATCAAAAGCTTGTATGGGACCAAAAAATTTTTTTCGGCTAGAAAAGCCACAAATCGGGATTTAAAATTCCCATACAAATTGTATGAAAATTAAAAAATATTTTTTCACGCTTAATTTTTTTTATGCCAATTGATTCCAATCCTATCCAGTACCAATAGTTTGCTAGGGGTCAACTTCCGGCAACGTAAAAAAAAAACAAAAATAAAAAAAAACTGTTTTCATACATTGACTATGGGAAAAAAGTGAAAATCAATTACATTATCTGTGACGCTAATTAATGTTGCTAATGATTTCATACAGTATTATTATTATCATTTAGCATAGGACGACTAATTATCGTGACAGATAAAGTAATTAAGGTTTCACTTTTTTTTCATAGTAAATGTATGAAAACAGTTTTCTTGAAATTTAGGCTTTTTTGTACATTGCCATAAGTTGACCCGTAGGAAACTATTGGTACTGGATAGGAATGGAATCGATAGGCATAAAAAAATAAGCGTGAAAAATAATTTTTAATTTTCATACAATTTGTATGGGAATTTTAAATCTCGATTTGTGGCTTTTCTAGCCGAAAATTTTTTTTTGGTCCCATACAAGCTTTTAATCCTGAACAGAAACAGGATCGATTGGCATCAAAAAAAAAGTTTGTCAAAAATGACCATTTTCTCGCACCCTGTATACTTTTTCCAAAATCTGAAAACGCTAATCTTCTTTAATTGAAAATCGCGGGAAGGTCTTCTAAGACCATTTTCGCGTAGCTACACGGGATCTGGTAGATGCCCTCACTGACCCAAAATCTTTTTCCACCCTGTATAAATACACCAATAATGCCCTCGCCGGGATTCGAACCCGAAACCTCCAGCTTCGTAGGCACTAGGCAGGGTCACTATCACTACCAACTAGACTACGGAGGCTGACAAATTAAGCGGTTACAGTAGCCTATAGACGCCTGCAACCTACAACTCCAGCGTATTCACAAAGTTGCCGATCCTTTAAAAACTTTTACTCTTTGGAGTTCCGCAATTTTAAACAATGTAGCTGATGGATATTAATAAACTCTTTCTACGACTTTTGGTTTGATCAAAGTATCTCTTATAGTTTTTGAGATAGGATGATTTAACTGTAATTTTGTCTTTGCTGGTACGGAATGCTTTGCGCTCGTACTTGGCCGATTTTTCAAGGCGTTACGGCATTTGTTCCTAAATTTATGAGCACCCGATATTAGGTATACAGTCAAAGACAAAATAAGGTGTACACAAAAATGTTCAAAAATATGTCCCAGTGCACTCTAATTCTGTTTAATAAGATACACATATTTATGAACGGATTCTTTCGATACTTATTTTTGTACTTGACTGTATAATTATATTTATGATCGGTGTACAGGGGCCCTACCGCGAAAAACGAAATTCGTACTCTAATGACGCCTTCGTTGGAGTGACAGAGATAAATACTCGAAATTTACAAACTTCGATTTTCGCGGTAGTAGGCCAGTTACGTAGTTCGAAAAGTAAAACAGTAAAGACACAGCGACAAAAGTGAAATTGCAGTTACTTTCGTTGCATTAGAAAGGCACATTTGACTTTGTTTATTTTTGCTCGTCATTAAACGATGTTTACGTAAAATCATTAAAAGACATCGGGGATTTTTACAAGCTTTTATTCTTTAGTTACCAATTTTTCATAGTACAGTCAAGGGCAAAAATATGTATACACTTTTGCACCTTATTTTTAAAGCCTAAGATAAAAAGTTTATAGGTACCTACATATTTATACCCTTGACTGTACATTTTGTATGGCGGTAACGGAATGGAAAGTTCTAAAAATGTATGTAAATATTGAGAATATTTTTTTTCCTCTTAGGATCGAAAGAGCTCACGATTCTGAGTAGAAATCGTATAAAAAATACCTCTCTAAGTATTTAACGTCTATGTGAGAAAAAAGTAGAGGGGACAACTTTGAAAAAAAATGGCCCAAATTCTCGAAATTTATGCATTTCGAAGTTCCCTAGTAGGCCAGACCAGAGTTGGACAACAAGTAATTTGATTACTTCTGTAAATTACATTTTTAATCTAGATTACAATGTAATCAGAAGGAGTAATTGGATTACTTTTTTCCCAACTCTAAGCCAGACTATAAATAGTTATAATACTTATAATCTACGATGTTACGTCGACTATGAATCAGTACCGTGACGAGTGTTCTACAGTCACACAAAGTATACATATCAGACCGTATACCCATGGCTCAAGGTTCAAAATCGTTACTATATTTTTGTAGCGGACCGCCCGTTGTAATAGTTGTAATACTCTGCAATAACGTAACAAACAAAACACGAAAGATGTGATCAACAATGTTTTGCCATAGTTTTTGTAGAAGTTCGTAGTTTCGTAAGTGAACGCGAAATGATTGCAGTTACACACAGTAGAGGTGTCGCGCGGAGCGCGAAACGCCATACAAAAGTCGGTATGTATCAACATTTCATTAGTAATGTCAATCTATATTTTGGAGTGTGGTAACACCACTCTTGTCTTTGACTAACTTTTTTCTGGTTGATACGATGAAAAAGGAAATGGCGGGAGAGAGTGGCGGCGGACACGAAACGAAAAGGTAAAAGAAGGAGAAAAAAGTACATGTTAGGAGCTACGAGCTCCTAGGAGGCCCAGACCCCATTAGAGAACAACTCAGGTGAGTGTTTGATTGCAATATTATCTTGTCGACATAAACGTGCATCATAAGGTGGAAAGATGAGGAGACGGTTGAATCATATCGTACTTTCCGTTGTGTAGTAGTCCAATCTTGCAGTGCACAGCACACATGGTAGTCAAGGACATTGGACAGGGAAGCCCGAAGCTCCCATGTATAAGAGGTGTGTCCGGGAACACACAGGGCACGGTCGACTGAGTTGGAGCAACCGTGGCGAGACTATGGGGAAGGTGGAGGTCTCCGGGGGGGCATAGCCCCCCCGTCTGGCTAAGTGACTGATGTGAAAAATAAGACTAGAGTCACCAGGGACATGCCCTGTCTAGACCAGAGCAAGTCGACCGTTGCCCAACTGCAGGTGCATAGCCATCAATAGTTATGAGAGTCCCTTGCATATAATGTGGGTTGCAACCATAAAGGGATAAGAGATGGAAAGGCACCAGGTTAAACCGAATCACGCATGATAGTGACATAGTCACAAGAGAGAGGCAAGACCTCATTTTATCCGTATATACATAACTAAGTAAAGAATGGAATTAATTGGTCGACTCATCTTTCCATTCTAATGAGATCTTATGTGTAATTAGTATACTTATGTCGCCCACTCGTGTATGTGATATTTCATTCATTCAATGTATGGGGGACGACAAGAGGCCTATTAGGGTATTTTCTCTTTTAGGGACACCCAATTAGCGTCACATTCATCATCATCATCTCAGCCATAAGACGTCCACTGCTGAACATAGGCCTCCCCTCTGGACCTCCGCATGTACCGGTTAAGGTGCATTCAGACCAAACCAACATTCGCTATTCTAACCCCCCACTCTACGAAATTCGATCGTTACACAAAACGTGATTGGTTGTCTTTTGGTTAGAATGCACCTTAAAGGTGCGTTCAAACCAAAAGAGCATTCGCTGTTCTATCCCCCGTTCTTCGAAATCAACCAATCAGGTTTTGTGTAACGATCGAATTTCGTAGAGTGGGGGGTTAGAATAGAGAATGCTCTTTTAGTTTAAACGCACCTTTAGATGCGACCTGCATCCAGCGTGTCCCGGCGACCTTCATAAGGTCGTCTGTCCGTCTTGTGGACATTATAAAAACTTATTACAGTCAGGTTCGTAACTACAATTAAGTACGATATCTTTAGAAATTTAAGATATCGCTTATTAGGGTGGTTCTTATTTTTGTAGGACGTTCGAACCAATAAAGGAGCTCTTTGCTCTCCCGATTGCAATTTTCTATGAGACACCCTCTCATTTTGTTATTTGATAAGTAAACCATATTTGTTTTTTTTTTCAATTACTCGTATTATAAACAAAAATTACCTACTACCGCTACTGCTACCGAAGTACGAATTTCAAGAAAGGCAAAATGATTAGTCGTTTTTTAATTACTTCAGTAGCACCCCTAATTTTTGTTTATAACAATTGAAAAAAAAAACAAATATGGTTTACTTATCAAATAACAAAATGAGAGGGTGTCCCATAGAAAGTTACAATCGGCAGAGCAAAGAGCTCCTTTATTGGTTCGAACATGACATGATACAAAATTGCAAAAATAAGCACCACCCTATCGCTTATAGTTTATAAAATTACCATTTATTTTTAGATGACCACATTCACAGAGAATTCAACTTTATGGGAATTCAACATACTGCAAATTGAACTTTTTGCAAATCCAACATTTTAGGAATTCAACTTTGTGGTCCTGGAGGATTTTTCCTAGATGATACCATTTTTATTTATTAGTTTATAAAACACCAAAACTCTTTATTGAATTTTTGTGCTTAAATGTTGTTACAAACCTGACTAAAATGAAGGTTATTTTTTTTCACGCTAATTGGGTGTCCATAAAACTGAAAAAGCTGATAAACTTCGAAAGATGCGATTCTCGAAAATCAAAAATAACGGGCATTGACTCTGTCACTCCAATAACTCCTTTTTTGGTATTTATGAGTTATGAGTATAATATGACAGAGACAGATATTTCGCGTAGGTTTACAATATTCAGCTGCATAGTTTTAATTTCAATATACATAAGTGTGTAATCACTTTATTGTAGGTACATTACGCGCATGTATAAATAACAATTGTAAAAAAAAAACAAGTACAAAGGCGAACTCGTTCTTATTATAAGAGATTTTACAAAATTGAGAAAAAATAATATCCAATGAGACAAACTAGCACACGACACAGATATAGCAAATGATTAACACAAATAATAAAAATTGTAACGAATGTAGTTAATTATACATATTTGTACAATATTTAAAACTTAAGTCGAATTTGCTATCTATACCTACCAAGTGCAAACCTCGACGCGTTGATGTCTTTTATATGAAGAACGAGTTTGCAGCGCTCGTTGATGTCTTTTCAGTAACAAAATATTAAACTATACTTTATTTTCCGTCTCAAACCTTATCAAAAGCTGTTGCGAGCTGTGTTCTAAAAATATATAAACAGTAAATAACGGGCATAGTAAGAATGACCCATGATATTAATGCATACGTAACTAGCAGCTAACGCTTACACGCGAAACTCGTAGTAGCGGTAGATAGTGCAGTAAAAGGCGTTGAGCGGTCGACCTTGCAATATTTATATCCAAATTACTGCAGTTGCATGGACTTGTCAAGGTAAACGAGACAGGCTGTATTCGCTTCTTTTAAACACATAGATTAAAACTATAATTAAGGATGTATCACATATACATCACATCATCAGCCTATCTCAGTCCACTGCTGGACGTAGGCCTCTCCTATTAACTATGCGTATAGAATTGTATAGATGCATTAGGAGGCATATATCAGACATAATCGATCGATCAGGATTGGCGATCGCAGTAATATATCCACTATAGCCAAAGAAAGATCAGTGACACTTCAATTCCTTAGTCGACTCATACGACACCCGCGGGAAGAGTTGGGGTGGTGATAAAAGTAATGTATTCTTACTACACGGCCAAGGGTGTATACTGGGAAAGATTCTTACAGGTATCCCGTACGCCAGTAGAATAGGAAAAAAATGTAAACAAATATTGCTGACTGTCAATAGCTTTGAGACCTAATCATGATTATGAAACAATCAACTCACATTTTGGGAGTAATAAAAGCTATACAATTTGTTCTATTACTTCACTTGGTCAGGTAATATTGCGAGCCGCCTCGTCCAGACTAGTCGGAAGTCATCAGCACCGGCCAGTGGGGACAGCGCTACAAATTCACATATTTCTTCAGACAGTTTGTAGGTATAGCAAATTCCATCTCACGCGCCATAGTTTACGTGATTCCCATAGAATTTCGAATTAATGATGAATGCGCTCCTGATGACTTTTAGTACGTGCGAAAAGAATAGTTTATAAGGACTTCGCCATAGTGAACGGTTCCATAGATTTTTTAAATATGAAAATATAGGAATGTCGTATGGACAGAATGGGTACATATTCGAAAATGTTTATTGATGATACATTGATGACGATTTTGTAAAATTTTAAGGTAGTGCAGCGCACGAGCGCACTTTAGGTACAGCTGCCACTGCAGGGAACATTCTCTGTACCATATGAGAATATTCTAAAAACAGCACAGCTCAAGGTAACCAAGTATTATGTATATGAAATATTAATAAGTTTATTTTAATATAATTAACATCATAGCCTCATACACTCTGAAGCCAAAAAATGTATTAAGCAGGTAATCTACTGTACAGTATAGTTTGTACAACTTTATCAATGGCATAATATGAAAGAGTTAATATACATATTTTTGCCCCAGCTTACATAAACAATGACAATATTTATAAATATCTGTAGTTTCCTAATAATCAAGAGATCAGACAAATAGGGATTCACAATAATATGGACATGATATCAAAGTTGATTAAATTTTTAAAGAATTGAATGCTTTAAAAAATTATAATTTAGATTCCTAAAAGTGACTTTTTACACAGATTTATAGTTACAGGCAAGAAATATGTAATTTTTAAGAAAAAGACGAAATTAAATAAACTTTTTCAATGTGTTTAATATGTAATATATTGCCCACCTTGTAAAAACTTCATCTGCAAACAATTGAGGCTACCCATTGAAAAAAATTGTCTCAAGAATATTTAATTAATTTTTTTGTATTTCTAATTTATGAATATTGATATTTATGTATTAGTTAATTATTTTAAATAGACTGGTACAAAGATTTGTTCTGTAAATATATGTTATTTAATAAATAAACAATGATTTTGCTCATCAAAAGTTGATGTTACATAAACATGGCCACTACAACCAGGTTTTAAAATATATTAACAATTTTGATCTTTGTATCTTGTACTTACAATATTTGTAAAGATTTTCATAGTTACAGGTCATTTGTATACACATAAGAATATTTAATAGTACATAGAAGTTTCCTAAATTTGAGTGATTCAGTTTCTTAAATAAAGAATAGTAAATAACTTGTGTGGTTATACTTTGCCAAAGGGTGTTATTAACTGTTCAGTTATTAATTTATTACATTTAAATTGTGTGTTGTTCCTTCAATGTTTTTCTTTGTATTTTTTAGTACAGCTAGCTATAGAAATACACAAATTATGTTTGTGTAGTTGACTGTACAAAATAAGCTATTTAGAATAATAAGTAGCTTACGTACAAGTACGTACGTAAATACGTACAAGGCTTTATCAATAGAAGTCTTTGAATTGAATATTTAATAACGAATATCCTTATTCTAATGAAAAACAATTCATGCATTTCACAAGCATGTATATTATTTAGTCTTTATGAACTCATCTTAATGTATAGTGTGAAAACTGCACTTTACATGCAACTTACAAAGCGATTTATAACCACTATGACGCAAAAACACGCCGAGACATTCACGTCCTTTTTGCCCCAATAGTACCTATATTTGTTTTCGCAAAACAGGTTTCAGCAAAAATTTTCCACTCACCACTTTTCGGTAAGCTCCTTATTACATTGACGGCAGCATTAAACTTCTCCTCTAGCGACATTATTACACAAAACAGGCCACAAACAATAAAATTACACGCACTTTGAACCTCAAATCACTAGGTACTCAATTATCGAACGACTCACAAACCAACGATCATGTTTTCAATAAAAACGCAGTCAATTATTATTCACAACAACACGCCGCGCTATCGTGCTGGTGATTGTGCAATAACGTTGGACAATGAAAACAATAGGCGAAAATAAACGCGAGTAAAAGTGATTGCACGTCTCTCCTTCGAAGAGAAGAAGGTTCAATTGACGTTTGACGAATGACCGAATGACGGATTTGACGTGACGTACTGACAGACGTCAGATAAACAGGGATTTTTGTCTTACTCTTGTAAATTGATAGGCAGATCAGTTAAAAAGAGTAAGCTATATTATAATAGTGAACATTCAGAAAAAATCATGGATATAGGATTAAAAAATCATTCTTCCTCAATCCAAGGAAGCGGGAGATGTTCAAATTTCAAATAATAATAATCTCTTCTCATTTTATGTCATGTCCAAATCACTTAATTTACTACACAACGTCAACTTCGCGATGTCCACGTAACTACAACTAGTTCAAGCAAACGCTAGCTGCTTGAAACGAAGTATTAGTGATGCCAGTAGTAATAAGTATTGAAAATGAGGATTTTTTATTTATTTTAATAACATGACTAAAATGAGGGTTTGATGTGCAAACGTACGGTATAATTTGATAAATTATAAAACTAGATATATAACTACTTTACAATAAGATACTAGTTCATTTTTTATTTTTTTCATGTTTTGCAGTTGAGTGTTGCTACATTTCATTAACAACAGAGAGAGACGATGAGATGTGTATTCGCTTCAGTTTTATGTGCTGTCTCGTTCTATCTCCTCCTCTTGGGCCTCTTGTCATTTGTCACGACGGGTAGATAATCGCCTGTGAAACAATAATTTCCTTGTAGAAAGGTAAATAATCCAAAATTACTGTCGAAATCCTACACGGCAGCAAGGATTTGATAATGTCGAGTGTGTGAAAGTGCTACAAGGGCTCGGGAAGCTGTGTTATT
>JALPQI010014639.1:0-30398 GCA_025490895.1 Thaumatotibia leucotreta
ATAAAGGTAATTTTCACTAACCGGGACTAAACAACGAACCCAGTTCACCCACGTTAAAAGTTTATTTCATATGGAATTTGACAATCAATTGTTAAACGTTTACTTCATATCATCATCATTACCATATCAGCCGAAAGACATCCACTGCTGAACATATGCCTCCCGCAAAGATTGCGACAATGACCGGTCCTGCGCCACTCGCATCCAGCGAACTCCTGCGGCCTTCACTGTCCACCTTGTAGGGGGCCTACCCACGCTGCACCTTCCACCTGCGAGGCCGCCACTTGAGAACCTTTCCGCCGCATCGGCCATGGGTTCTACGTGCAATGTGCCCCGCCCACTGCCACTTTAGTTTAGTAATTTGGAGAACTATATCGCAGAGCTATGGAGCTATACTTTGGTTCTGCTGCGGATCGTCTCATTTCTAATGCGACCTCGCAGAGAGACTCCCACCATAGCCCTCTCCATTGCCGTGTGGGTGACTTTGAGCTTTCTTATGAGACCCAATTGTAAGCGACCACTTTTCAGTACCGTATGTCATCACTCTTTTAAGTCTTTGATCAGTGTGTGTTGCCACACTGATCAAATATTTACATTCGGCTTCAAGCACTACGGAATATTTGACGAAAAGATGTGTCGTAGCTTCCCAAACGCTGCCCAACCGAGTCGGATTCGATGATTGACCTCTTACTCAAAGTTGGACCTACCTAACTGGGTAGTTTGTCCTAGGTATAATTATTACCTATAGTCGTCTAAACCTTCGAGTAACGGCACCTCTGATTGTAACGGGAGTTTTCGTCTTATCCATTTTCATCCTAAGACCAACTCGCTCGGAAGCGCTACTGAGGTCAGCAAGCATCGTACTGAAATCTTCCAAGGTCTCAGCCAAGACCACCATATCATCAGCGAATCGAAGGCAAGTAAGGTACTCGCCATTTATGTTGATACCCAACCTTCTCCAGTGCAGTCTTAAATATATCTTCCAGTGCAGCGGTAAACAGTTTAGGGGAGATGATACCTACTCGCCTGACTCCCCGCTGCAGTATAATACGCTTCAAACTCTGGTCTTAGAGTCGGATTGACATCGTGGCGCTTTCGTACAAACACCTCAACATTTCGACATACCGGTAGTTTACTTGGCACCGTTGGAGAGACTGTAGTACTGCCCAGAGTTTCGATCAAATCGAAGGCCTTGGGGGTTACCATGACGTATTAATGCGATTCAGTTTAGGTTCAGGGAAAGGGACAGTGATATACGACTCGTATAGCCTTGTCGCTTTCTCTCGACCTAAATTGAACCGCATTAGTACGTCATGGTAACGCCCTTATCGTAGTCCACAAACGTTAAACAGAGAGGCAGGGGCAGGTGACAGGTTATATTTCTCGGTCTTCTGTTTAACATTTACGAAACGCCAATTCGGAAACCGGCTTGTTCAGGAGGCTGGAAGTCATCAAGCCTGCGTGCAAGACAATTCTTAATGACTCTTGAAAACATCTTATAGGTAAATATGGCACGGAAGTGAGATGGATCGGTAGTTCTTCAATAAGGCGTTGTCACTTTTTTTCAAGAACAGTACCACCACTCGTCTGTTCCATGCCTAAGGCGTTCTCCCTTCCGGAGTAGATGAACTTCTGAAGGGCCGTAAAGATTGGTTTACCACCTGCCTTCAGAAGCTCATCTGTAATCCCGTCTTCCCCCTGTTATTTTTGAGCTGTTCAAGAGCCATTCTAAAATCACATAGGCTGATGTCCGGGATATCCTTTGCATAGTGCCCGGTCAGTCACTTACTTCATGAGAAATTTATCAATTATCAAATTCCATGTAAAATAAATGTTTAACTCGGGTTGCTTGGTTAACCCAGGTTGTGGCAATTTGCCCTAACAGACACTATGGAAAATTATGTTTACGCGAAATAGCTAAATTCCCGCAGTAGAAATGTACTGTCAACAATAAGCTAAAGCTACGTCCCTTTTTTGTTCGAGGTACGCGACAGGTGCAATTTTTTTTACGACTTATTTTTCATGGAAAGTTTCAAAAAGTATATATTTTTAAAAACTAGAATAAATATGCTATCTTTTGGTATTTTTTTTATTTCATATGTTTATTTGGTAATACTTATATAACGCTTCAATCAAATTAAAACGGTGGTTATTTTACATTTATACCGATAATTCTTTTTTTATATATGAAACTCCTCATTTTTATTATCAAAAATGAATTTCGCGTGTCTGTTTTACACGAAAATGATACCAAACAATGCATAGTAGGCCTAAATATTAGGCGAAAAAATATTTAACATAATCCTTCCGATTGCACATTCACCCCCCTCCCCCCTCGTTCAGGGGGGAACTGGTTTTCCCTCCACATCTAAAAATTGTTATTTTTACACCCTCTAGCTCTGGTAAAAATTACAAAACTAACTCACAGCGCACAATTTTTTCCATTTGGACCCCTACTAATGCTTAAGAAACTTCAAAAGATCGCTTGATTTCTCCAAAATGCTAATTAGATCCTGACTTGATTGTTTAACCAATTAAAAAGTATTTTAAATAAAAAATATGTACATATATTCAGCACAGTTACTTCGCTATCGGAAAATTGGCTTTTATTGAATTTTCACCCCTTTGTTAATATACCTACAGCTATAGCTACTCTTGAACATTTCCCCCAGTTCTATAAATACATATAATAGTTACCATAACCACTACGATTTTCAATTACATTTTCCTCTAGCCTGAAAGTGACTTGCCGCCAAAAGCTCGAATAATGAATAACGAATTAATAACTAATTTCCTAGTGGGAGAATCACTTTGACATCATACGTCATGACAAAACAGATTCTGGGTGAAGACACGACAAGACAATACGCCTCGGAGCTCTTCTAGGTGGACTTGACTTCCCTGCAAACACAACAGAAACGAATAGAAGATAAATAAAATTATTTATTTGTACCCGTACACAATATAGAGATCTCTTTTCTCTTACGATTTTCTAAGATAAAACTAAAAATATGCGCGAATCGACAATGGTTTCCCTTGTAATAAAATTAAATGTGAAACGATCGTTTATTTATCAATGGTAAAAGATAGCACTTGTATACTTTTGTTGTAGACATTAATTACATGACGGCTTCCATAATTTAGTCGATAATCAGTAGTCACCCTGCTTGCGAAGCGAGGTTCGAATCCCGGAGGGTGCATCTCTTCGCGTAAGTAGTATTTATTACAAAAATATTGGTTCCTCAGTCATGGTTCTTTTCTACGTATTTAAGTATCTAATACATATATACCAAATATACATATCCTCCTTTAATTAGTACACAAAACCCAAGCCTTAATGGAGCTTACCGTGAAACTCTGTAGATTTGTGTATGAATGCTTTATGACGTTCATTTATATTTTGACTATTTTACGCAGTAGGTATGAAAACTATTTTACACTATACTTCTTAGGTACTCACATTTACCTGTGGTTATACTTTCGTAAGATACCTTAACGAAATATTTAGATTAAAAAAGGCAAGTTGCCTTGATGCATATTTATAGAACACACAGATTGATGCATTATATAGTACATTTTTGTTTACATTACTTACGAGTACATACTATTTAATAGAATCTTATATTCAAAGCTAATCTAAGCACGGACACCGTTTACCAATTTTTCAATACCAAGGATGTATACCTACCACCTTTCCTGGAGGAGCTATTCTTCATCATAATTAAAGTTCTTGACGAAGTATTCCACTGTCCGTTTCATATCTATCTCATCTTGCCTTGAATGTAGTTCACCATTGTTGACTGATTAATTGCATTTGCTCTTCGATGTGCATGTAAAAAGTAAATAATATATTAGTAACTTAAGAATTTTAAGTGACTGGCCAGGTGGCCAGATATAGCACAGAACCGGGATGAATAGAAGAAGAGGGGGGAGGCCTTTGCCCAGCAATGGGACAGAATGGGCTTATAATAATAATAATAATCGGGGGCAGCTTGTGGCGAGCTGACGGTGAGTGGCGACACCGCGGACCCCTATTCCAGAGGGCCCTTTTATATGGCCCTCGCCTCTGTGCTTGCCTTGACCGGCCGGCCAGAGTGGATTCGCAAGAGCGGGACCTATGCTCCAGGTTGGAAGTGTAAAATGTCATAACGCCGGCGGCCCTTGAACGGATTACCGGGATCTGGCTACCGCAGTCTCACCTCTCGACAACCTCAAAGCCGCTCTGAAATGTTGCGCTATTGTCGCACTGTGCGTGCGGCCGTTTGTAGGGCCCACTAAATGAGTTGGCGAGTCACCACCTGCCTTTTTACAATTTTGAGACTGATTGTCACGGCAGGTGTCCGCTAGTCTCCTCTCATAACCCAGTATCCAGTCCATCCATTATACCAACCATAGCCCAAGACCTTAGTTTCCATCGCAGTCACAGTGCTGCACTGCAATAGTCTTTGCACCTGGCGGGGACCATCTCCGGACGTATCATATTGTGCGCTCGGGGATGGTATCCGCCACGTGTATCCCTTGCTTTTAGATTATTTGTCTTAAAAGGCCTCTGCGCTGTTGGCTTCGGCCCCACGTATGCCTCCCAAAGGTCCGAGACCCCATGGTCCCGAGATAAGGTAAAGACGAACAATAATAATAATAATAACTTAAGACTAGGTTGATTTATACATATATACTAGACTATACTTGACTTGAGTAATATAAAATTATACAAATTGATCGCCATTTTAAATGGTAAATGCCCTTTACTATTGCAATAATTGAAACATAAATACATTGTCATTATGGTCATTGTAGAAGATGCGTGATAAGTAGTATAATAATCACAGCGACATTACTCAAATGACTCATCATAAAAACAATCAAAATCTAGTAACTTTGTTCAAGTAAGTAGGTACCTATGAATATATGTATAGGTAGGTAACCTATATAATTCTTGTATTATTGGAAATGGGGAAGTTTATAAGAGATTTCAAAAGAATTAAGATACTTTCAAATAACGATATTTCGTTCACGAGTCCTTTAAAATTAATTAGAAACCGCTTCGGTATGGACAGACGGACGGACCAGCACATAGGTACTATAACATAATATATGCATAGATATGTATTTTTAGAACTAGGAAAAGGACGGATGTATGACATTGATGGCATAAAATCATACCTATCTAGTACCAAACACTGCTTAGCATATTAGGACTACTTAAATTACAGGTTTCGGGTTTACGGCAAATGTGCCTACAACGCTCAAGAAAATGATGATGCATTGACCGTAAATTGGTACTTCTACTTCGTTTTTGGTATAGTAACTTAAATTGAAAATTCATACTATATCATAAATTAAACGGTGTTAGATTTATGTGTAACAATATTCTACTCTGTAATACCTAGTAATATTGCCTGAGAAGCTGGAGGTTTATAGTGTTAAATCAAATAAAGTACCTATACACATACATTGGCCGTCTGGTTATGGCAGTAAGAATACATTTGTCACCACCTTAACTCCTCCTGTGTGTATCGTAAGAGTCGACTAAGGGATTGAAGTGTCACTGACCTTTATTTTATAAAAGATTGATGATGGGCAGCAGCGTCATCATAGTGGACACATTCCTGCGATCGCCAATCCGCTTGCCCAGCGTGGCAATTATGGGCATTTGTCTCCTAGTGCGTTTATACGCATAGTTAATAGGAGAGGCCTATGTCCAGCAGTGGACTATCATAAGCTGATGATGATGATGATGACACATACATACTTATACCTACACAGATACTTGCCATCTACAATAAACTCACTTGAAAAACATTAGACTTCAGTCATTCATAATCTAGTTTATGTTTTAGTAGGTATTAGTTTCGAGTACAAGAACATGGGGATGCATAATGAACCTGACATAAATAAGATATTATTCCGTTACGTTAAGTCGATTTGTGTAAGATGTCCCAACATATTTATTTATTTATTTTACACCTCGGCCTAGGTAGGTTACAAATCACTTATATATTATTGAGATAAGAAAACTTAATAAACTAGTCCTTTCAGAAGTATTTATGTACTAGTATCGAATCGAATTCGCTATGTGGTTGCGGTTGCCATATGATGACGGCAATAAGAATAAATTTGTCACCACCCCAACTCTTTCCGTGGGTGTCGTAAGAGCCGACTAAAGGATTGAAGTGTCACGGACCATTCATTGATAGAAGATTGATGATGGGCAGCAGCGTCATCATAGTGGACACATTAATGCGATCGCCAATCCGCTTTCCCAGCGTAGCGATTATGGGTATTTACCTCCTAATGCGTCAATATGCTAATGGGATGTATTTGTGATAGCCTGACGATGATGATGAGAATCGAAGGAGACCACGATGCCAATAAAACCTTAGAACCTATTCACTGGCATTGGACATTTGTACTTATTTATAAACTACTACTACTTATTTTAAGTATTTTAACAGGATGCGTTATTAGATACTTCTCACCATTGTGGAATGTGAAGTCTGAACTATCTTATGTAGCATAATAATAGCTCACAATCTTATTTCCTATAATTAATTAGATAATTCGATTGATAATTATTCGGGCATGGTGCGATAGAACAATCCTATTCATATAGAAAACCTAAGGCATTTATAAGCATGAACCTAAATAGCATACCATACATACACAGGTACTAAATGAGGGATCACATACCTTCCTTTTTTCTTAAGGCTATCAAAAAAATCTGATCAAAGCTTTTCATAGCTGGAAAGACAAACTGGCAGACAACATTAGGTCCTAAGTACAACTATGTGTATTATTTTACATATGAGGTTCTTTACTTTTTAAAAGACCTTCCTATCAATATGATAACAAAATTATAACACTAGTTTTGACTGCTTTTACCCCTTCCTTTACATTCTAATGAGTATTACTAAACTAAATAATATACTTTACAGAAACCACAGCCAAATTGAACTAGAGTAATTGTGTTGTCTAGTTGGTGATTCAAGCAGTCAGAACTCCATGATGAGGATGCACTGCGTCGGCGATGGAGGAATTGTCGTATCTTCTGTCCCATTTGTCGTCGTCGTCTACCTCTGGCTACAGCAGCTGCTTGCCATCAGAAGGCTTGTATGCTTTGCTTATTTGCCACCGTAATAGGTAATAAAAAAGTCAAAATGTAAGATGCCTAGGTCCTACCAACCAACTACATTTTCATCACCATCATATCAAAATCCTAGAATATGTAGCTACTTACTCTGATATCCATCCTATTTGATAGCATTAGTATGACTTACACTTATTTTACAATCATGTAAACGATTACTTAGTTATCTAGAATTACCCTATTGGCAGTGAGCACGACGCCCTAAAGTATTCCACGTGATATGTTTTAATCATATCGAGCAGTTATGTAGTACATCGTGCTCGTTATTTTGTTCTGCTGTATTATGACAGCATTTTGAATAACTAATATTACGTAAATAAATGGCTACACTGATATCTGTAAAAGTATTTTTATAATAAAATGCCCTAAGCGTGTGTGATGCCGCTGATGGCAATAAGAATACTTTGTCACCACCCAACTCTTCCCGTGGGTGTCGTATGAGTCGGCTAAGGGATTGAAGTGTCACTGACCATTTATTTATCGAAGATTGATGACTCCCATCCGCTTGCCCAGCGTGGCGATTATAGGTATTTTCCTCCTAATGCGTTTATACGCATAATTTCAGCAGTGGACTATCATAGGCTGATGATGATGATGATGATGGGCAGCACCATCATCATAGTGGACACACTACTGCGATCGTCAACCCACTTGCCCCGCGTGGCGATTATGGGCATTTACTAGTAATTGGAGAGGCAGGTGACAATTAATATTATACCGATTCATTTATACTAAATATACTGAGATATGTATAAATGTACTCACCGTAAGGATGTAAATCATGTCATTAAATATTATAAAAATATTGTCATGTGTATAATCTTGTCGTTCAGATACATTATTCATTATCTAATGATGATCGTCAATATAATTTATAATTTTTATAATTTATATGTAGTTTTGTTTAACAATATAATAATTGATTCACGTCATCTGTCATTATGTCAAGTTTGCTTTTTTTATTTAAAAAAAGGCTTTTGTCACCCTTGTTTCATCGGCTTGTCATATTTCTCCATGTCATTTCTTCAATTGCTATTTTTGGCAGCACAATCTATCGATGAGTAGCGGAACCAAAACTTCGTGAAAACAATAATAAACTTATAACACTTTTTTTTTAAATAACATGAACCCTGCATGCCATTGGGTGTTGGTGCCATACAATGAAATAATGTCCTAATTAAGAGCTTTAAAACGAGGTATATCTCAACCGTAGGTATACATTCATGGGACACGGTCCATACAATAATGCCTATTCTTCTTTCTCGGGTATTTGCAATCTGTTTCTGTGTGCGTCCGGCGTTGGAAAATTTCATTATTTTTTCTTTGGTATATGACATCTAATATTTAAAAATATACTGGGATTTTTCATAGTAAACAGTATACTTTTTGTTTTTCTCAAAATAATATAATATTAAATTATATTACTGATTTTAACGAAGTGCGTTTAAAACTTACACATTTGAGACCTTAAAAATACATTATTTTCATTTTAACATTAATCAATTCTTAAAATAAACGCATTTTAGCAGTCGAACGAGACTCTTCATTATTTTGTTACAAGTCACAAGCGACAAGTGTATAATACAACCTTCGAAAAACAAAATGACTGTTCAATGCCTACTAGTACATGACGTTTAGTTGTATTTTTCAATTATGACACTTGTAAAATCTCTAGTATCCCCACTCTTGTAATAATTTATATAGATGCGTCAAACGAGAACTTGTGAAAAATATTGATTTAACAGCGTTGCCATGGATACACACTTGTAATACAAGGCTTGTAATGTACGAGAAATAGGCCCCAGGTCTATAAAATTACCCAGCAGATTCCTATAAACCTTCCCATACAATAAAGTTAAGCGAAAGATTTAATAGTGATTAACTACTTAGGGCTTGTGCATAAATCACGCGAGGTCCTATAGGAGGGGAGGGGATCCAAGAAAATATCACGAAAGATCACTTTAGGGGACGGGGGTACAAGGATACCTCACGTGTATTTTTCTACGATGAACAAACTAAGAAATATTGTGAATTTCGGCAAGTCTCAAGTCAAAAGTTGAATGAGAAAAATACACGCGAGTTTAGCCATGAAACTCACCAAACATCACCAGGGGGGAGGGGGGGGTCAAAAAGTAGCCGAAAAAACCTCGCATGATTTATGCATGAGCCCTTAACGCAACCGACCCTATATGTCCAAAAGTCCTGTGTCAGCTCAAAATCTCGTGAGGTGCCTAAAAAATAATTAATTTGACTTGACCAGGTGGGCTACATCCTCGGCCTGGGCGACCGGCACCCGTCCAACATCATGCTGCACCGCGTCACAGGGAAGGTGCTCCACATCGACTTCGGAGACTGCTTCGAGGTGACGCAGACCAGGGACAAGTTCCCGGAGAAGATCCCCTTCCGGCTGACGAGGATGCTCATCAATGCCATGGAGGTGAGGGCAAAATATTTAGGAGTTGGTGTTTTACTCCACATTTTGAACAGGTGACATCCTTTGGCTCTGAGACTGCTTGACGCAGACCAGAGATAAGTTCCCGGAGAAGATCCCCTTCCGGCTGACGAGGATGCTTATCAATGCCATGGAGGTGAGGGCAAAATACTTAGGAGTTGGTGTTTTACTAAACATTTTGAACAGGTGACATCCTTTGGCTCTGAGACTGCTTGACGCAGACCAGGGACAAGTTCCCGGAGAAGATCCCCTTCCGGCTGACGAGGATGCTTATCAATGCCATGGAGATGAGGGCAAAAGACTTAAGAGTTTGTGTTTTACTTCACAATCTGATCAGGTGGAATTCTTTATCGGCACATGTGTTTCCGCATACCTATACGTTGGGACCCTTTAAACGAAGCGTGAAGCGGGCCAGCAAGGCGGTGGCAACTGACAAGTTACTGCTGGTCTCCTGTTCGTTGCCGCCGCGATTTGGGCTCCACTTTTCACTTACGATCAGGTGGAGTGGAGCCACTTTGTTGTGCCAATATATAAAAAATACACTAGCGACTAACTGACTAATAGTACTAACAAAGGTGACATTCAGTGCCCGAGAAACTGCGTTATTCTAGTTCCTAACTAGTATTGTGATAAGCTCTGATTATGTTTACAATTGAACTGTAGAACTTGTTTAGAATTGATCCATACGGTGGTTTATCTATTCTCTTGTGACAACATCTATTGACGCAGGTGACCGGCATCGAGGGCACATACCGCTTCACGTGCGAAGCCGTCATGCACGTGCTACATAAACACCGCGACAGCGTGATGGCCGTCCTCGAGGCCTTCGTCTACGACCCGCTGCTCAACTGGCGCCTCGTCGACAACGACCGCCACTCCCTCACTGAGTCCACCTTCTCCTCAGATATAGACTCATCCCTCTCCCTTCCTAGCAGAAGCAGGAACCATTTACACTACGAATCCGTAGAAATACCCCCCGAAGCTAACCTCAACAAGCGCGCTTTATCTATACTCAACAGAATCAGAGACAAGTTAACAGGCCGTGACTTCCCCCAAATAGAGGCTGTGGTGAGCGTTCCGAAACAGGTTGACTTACTTATCAAATTGGCGACGAATAACGAGAACCTATGCCAGTGCTATCTGGGATGGTGTCCGTTTTGGTAAGTCCTTGTAAATAACGGTCTTTGTAATGTATATGAATCATTGATCAGTCATTTTGTACAAGAAATTATAATTACGATAAGCATAGTTGTGTGAAAATTGGTCAAATTTTTTTATTATTGTTAATAGTTTGTAACTGATTTCAAAGTTAATTCTAGTAGCTTCGACAATGCAGGTAAATTTCGTTAGAAAGTTAAAATAATTTAACTAATAATAGATAAAATAATCAAAAGACCATTGTGCTATACAATTAAGACACATGTTCCTGCCTTATTAAAGTTACTAGAATTTACTTACTGAAACCGTGATTCTTCAATTAAGTTTTTAATTCACAAATCTGAATTTGTCTGATTATTAATATTTAATAATTACGTCGCGTATTTTCTAGCTTTAATTTCATTATAAATGTTATACTCGTTCGTTGATATAGATAGTCGACACCTAAATAACTGCCGTGTTTACTAAGACTGATATACATGTTATTTTATTTGTATCAGTAATCGTCGCAAACCGGAATAATAGCAAAAATTGTTTAAATTGAATTTAATTATGTAATTTTAGCTCTATATCCAGCGAAATAAACAAATACCCATAGTAGTATAGGTGAAAATCTTAACTAAGTAACCTGGTTTATCCGGTAGGTAGTAGCGCGAATGGTTAATATATTTGAAATTCCGTATTTGAATGATAACTTAAATAAAACGTTCAAACTCCAAACTTTTATAAAATCCCCGTGCACATATAGTAATATGTAACAAGATATTTTTTAGTACAAATGGTGCCTTTTTTAAGCTCTAGTGTGAGAAGTGTGTCATTTTACGTCAGGTCCATAACTTCGGAGGGCCATCTGCACTAAAAAACGTCGTACGAGACACGTGCAAAAACGAAATTCGTAACTCGTGTCGATTGCCACTCGTTTCGAATTTCATGTTTTTCGCACTTGTGTCGTAATGTACTATTCTGAGTATTTTTAACTGTAAGGATTTATAACTGTCTTTCGCTACCTTTTCACTGCTAATGTTGCGTTCGACCAATTTCGGCCATGGCAACCAATCGGACATTTATTCAATATTATACTAATGACGATGTTGATAAATCTAACGAGCTAGCTAAAGTTACCACGATAATTTCTTTGAATAAGATTATCATTATTTTTTGTTTCCCGAGAAAACAATTACTAAATAAAAAACGTCGGTAAAAACGCTGAATAAATATTTGTTGGTTAAGATACTGATAACGGAAAGCTAATCATGTCGACTCGTTATGACTGAATCAATGAATGTTATGATTGCAGAATTTTACGACTTTTCCTTCCATTGTACATGCAATGGCTTATTGTGGTGTATTGTCAACATGTGCGGTGTTGTGTTGACAGCGGTGAATCATCAGGGGAATCCTCGGCTTGGGAAAAAGTGTTACAATATAGATGACACGGTTTATTTATTGATTGATTCCACGTCGGTGGCAAATAAGAATACGGCCAACTATACGGTAACCGGTAACCTTAACCTATCGCTAATACACGCTTATAACCACAGACACATTTCATTTAACTACCTAAATTGAAATTCAAACATGTGTAAATGTATTTATAATATAATGATTGCAGTTATAATGTCCACGTTAAAAGGGCACATACTAGAACTCAAATCTTGTATCTTATAATACAAGTGGAAATCTCTTTTTAACACTATTCATTAGACAAGCACTTCCGTATAACAAGATACAAGCTTTTGCGAATTAGGCGCCTGGCCTACTACCGCGAAAATCGATATTCGTAAATTTCGAGGATTTTTCTCTGTCACTCAAACGAAGGCGTCATTAGAGTTTAGAGTGAAAGAGACAAATCCTGTAAAATTTACGAATTTCGTTTTTCGCGGTAGGGCTGGTCACACTGGATCCTGAGCTATATTGTATATTTTAAATTCAATATAAATAATGCTTTCTAATATTCGTTTTAGCGCATTGATGAGATGACTTACGGTAACTGATAAGATAACAGTCGAAATATGAAAATTATTAGATAACGAAGACGAAATGGGAGGTAAGCTATGTACAGTGATAACTATGTTGTTAAATATGTATAAGATTTATTTAATGTACAAATTGTAATACCATGTAATACTAAAATATAAATATGACAAAAGTCTTATATCTTTAATTTCTTAATACTACTTTAAAACCCCTAGATCTATCTTATCGTTGACAATGGGTACCTATTTGATATCTCTTACTTGTTTTTGTAAGATACCAATCAAAGACAATACATATAAAATTGTACGATATGATGATACTAGAATTTTTGATCTGAAACCCATTGCAGCACACTGCTTTGTAGTATTATTTATACGAGGTATTTCTACTCAGTTACAGAGCTCTTACCATGAGTTGCCGCCACGTTAATAACGTGGATTTACTTTGTATCCATCCCGCTCGTACTCGACTGTTGGTGCGTGGGAGCCGAATAGAAAGTACGTTCGCGTTAATAACGTGGCGCCAGCTCATAGTACGGCTACAGTGAGTATGAAATATACATACATCACAGGAACACCAATTAGTTTTAGACATTTTTTGGCATCCTAGGCCTCTATAAAATGCTTTCGTGTGCCGCATTGGATTGCCACATTTGATAAATCGTCATCAAAACTCACAAATCACTAGTCACGAATCTACGTAATAATACTGTCTTTTTGGAAATTAATAAAGGACAGTGGCAGTAGCTTCGACAGTTTGGTGCACAAAACTTTGTCCATGGTCGGTTTGCTGAGGTAAACGTCCGTGTCTCCGTCCGTCGAGACGAACTCACTGAGGGACTGTCGGCAGAGGCCGCAGGGGGCCGTGAAGTTCTGTTGGTGTGCGACCACGGCCACTGTTTTAAAGTTCGTGTAGCCATCAGTCACGGCTTTCGGTATGGCTGCCCTCTCTGCGCATATAGACGGCGCTAAAGCCGCATTCTCTATATTACACCCAGTGTACACCTTCGCGTCTTTCTCGGTTAGGATGGCGGCGCCTACAGCGAACTTCGAGTAAGGACAGTAAGACTTTTTTCGGATCTCCACGGCATCTTTTATTAAACTCTGCACGGTGTCACCTGGAAGTGAAGGTATTATTAGAAAAATCGGAGCGTTTCAACCTTGATACAATCGAGGTAATGTAGGTACATGTATGATATGAGGAAGGACATTTCTTAAGTAAATGCTACAATTCCACCGCATATAAGTAACGTATTTATTTATGTTGCCGTGTAATTTACGGCGGCGCACAGTTGAAACATGCCCCCCAATGGTCTCTATAAATCATTAGGTAGGTATATTGATTATCACGACATACGTATCAGAATGTTGTACAGATACAATTAAATATTACACTCTAATCCTAATCGATAACGGAGTACGAGTACTTTGGTTCAGCAAAAATAAATCCATGATTCCGCAAGTTTTCGTACAGTCATCATCAGTATCGAAGTGGTCAAGTTGCTCACAAATATCTCACATATCACAAATATCTGTGATAGAGTACATGTTTAGATATTGTTTGATTGAACACTTGTCGCTGCAATATATCTGATGGCGACTGTCCAAAGCAAAAAATGTGAAATGCTAGTCGATGCGAAAGTGATATTTTTTTTGCTATTGTGCATATAAAATTGACTGAGCCGGCCTGCGAAGAGACACGGCGATAGGTACTCGCCCAGCTATCAGCTATTATTTACCGCCGGGCGAGTGTCGCCTTGTCCCTTTTATTTACACGAGAGTGCGTATCTTTTGTTCGTGTTTATAGCCGATAGTTTATAGCTTAGTAGCTGGCGGTGAGACCAGTGCTTAAGCAGGAAGGAGTATTTTGTAGGTATTGGTAGTATGTCTTTCTATGATCACTTGAGTCATTACCTTTTAAGTTTATTAGCGCTGTTACATTAATTATTACTAGGTAGTAGGTACGTATTGTGTTTGTTACGTCAACTATTCGTTACGTACTCAGATATAATAATTAACCTTCACAATGTTAAACTACTCATTGATACCGTTCCTAATTAATAATCTGACAGATAGGAAGATAAACAAAGGACGAGGGTGTATAGTCATTTGAATTCATTTCCCAGCTGTTGCCGGTTGGCCCGTAATTATGAACCATCACAGTATTGGAACTGGGGTCGTTCGTCGGTTGTAAAGATTTTCTGATAAATGTGACGTTGGTTGGTTAGCGTTACATTAGTCAAAAACTACGAAGGGGAACATACATCGGAGTGGCTACGACGCTAATATCTGAGCAGGCCCATGTCCTGGCGTTAGAGTGCGTGTTCAAATATTTTTGCTGCTTCGATACATCTGATGGCGACTGTACAGTTATTATATTATAACGGATTGAGTTTAAAATGTTGGTCTGGATAGCAACAAACGAGAAACTCTTGCAAATAGGAAATTTTCAAAGGCAGGTAATTATTAGATAGGTACTAGTCAGAGGAGGCCCCCTGGCCCCCAATTTATTCCAAATAAAGTAGGCAATTTTTCACAGTCAAGTTTTTCAATAATTATTTTTTGTGGAAACAAGTACCTATAGGTTATTTTATTATTTAACAAACATATAAATATAATCGTAAACGAGAATTATCTGATAGTGATCATTTCGCTGAAATCTAGTTCCCGGAGTAGATCACTATCAATACTCAAAAAAAAAATTACTAATGTTTACTAGTTGGAATTTGTATTTTTTTTTCGAAATTCTATTGTGGGTGCCCCTCTTTCGTGGAGGCCCAGGGTCTGTAGCTCCGGTTGCCCCCCCCCCCTCCTAAATCCGGCCCTGAGTCAGCCTATTAAACTCAATGATTATGTACCCATATTTTAAAAGTAACGGGTTAATCGCTTAATTTATTAATTATCCAAAGTTTTCGGGCTTAACGTCACATTCGAAACGTCAGGATAATTGATAAATGTATCTATGTGGACGCCATTAAATTAAAATACGAGTAAAAATCCTGAAAGTTGAAATCAATATCTATCATTCCTGTTTTGGAATAAAATCTTAAGAACACAAAAATTATTGCCTACATTTGCGCAGTCGACTAAATATTGCAATTCCCAATTATATTATAGGTACCATTTTAGTATACAAATAATGCCAGTTACCAGTTAGGTACCCAAATACTTGAAATACCTCTTAACCTATGAACTCGGTTAGTATGCAGATTTTAAGTGTTTAATTATTTTTGCAAATTAATCATCATCTTCTTCAACTAAAGCGAAAATTACACTTCGGTGCTCGCCTAAAGGTGCATGCAGACCAAAAGAGCATTCGCTGTTCTAACCCACTACTCTACGAAATTCGATCGTTACACGAAACGTGACTCGTTGATTTGTGAGGGATAGAACAGCAAATGCTCTTTTGATCTGCATGCACCTTTATCCGATCGCTGAATTAAAGTATGAGGTTGCCAGGCAACCGACATTGTTTCCGGCGAACGGCCAGTGTAATTACCGCATAAGCGTGAAATTCAACCCCTATGGGCCTATGTAAGTAAAAAAATAGCTTGGCTCTTATTTCAAGAAGTCTCAGGAAGACACTAAAGAACCGATAAAATACACGAGAAAATAGAAAATTCTTATCAACGTTATCGCTTCATAATTTCGACGGTATAATACTGTGATAATCAAGTTGCCTTCGATAACACGACTTCGTCATTGTTATTTCACGTTGACGACGATTTGTTTATTTGCGAAACTAGCGGCACAACAGCTTTGCTAACAAATTATTTATCACTGTGTTATTTATAGTGTCATACAGAAATTGGGGCACTAGGGATGAGCGAAAATAACTAACTCACTGTGCCAGTTAGAAACTTTGCTATAAAATTGTACCAAAATAAAACTATTATTTTTTACAAAAACTAACAGTCATAACTGGTGTGTAAAAAAGTGAAAAGTTTAGATTAAAAGTTAGTACTTACTCAGAGAGCTAAAATCTACAACTTCAAAATTGTCCATGTGAGCGATTTTCCGAGACTGGTAGGCGGCGGGGCGCGTGCGGAGCGCTCGGCGGGCGGCGACCAAATGAACTCGACGAATCTAACAGACCTATCATTCCAATCGTTTATCCAGCGCAAGCGTGCGTGCGTAACCTCTGTAATACCCGTATTAGTATATCTCTGGATGTTTCTGAATACTCGTCAGAAGTAGAATAAGGGCATATCCGACCATAATCTGATTGCGCTCCGGAGTAATTACCTATCTCCGACAGAGCGTTTTGCTAGATTCCATTGATGGTTCCATTGATATGCTAGGGCCAGCGAGCTTTTACAGTTTCAGTTACTTGAAATCCAATCACACATTATCGGAGATTATCGTGAACCGTTTACCTAATTAGGCCTTTTACCGCGAACAACGAAGCTCGTAAATTTTCGCTTCGGATTTGTCTCAGCAATTTGTGAGCTTCTTGTTCGCGGTAGCAGGTCAGTTTGGACTAAATATCTAGTTATCTAGTCTCATTAGAGCGGAACCTTTTATGTAAGTACCTTAAGTAGCCCAGAATATCTATCAATATCAGTGCGGTTGCTTATACCACTTCCGATCAGATCATTCTAAGAAACGATCAAACTTGATGATGAAACGTTTAAAAAAGTAGAGTGGGTACCTATTTAATGCGCGCATCAGGCGATGCTTGACGTAGGTGCGTTATTTATTATGCCCTAGGCCCCCTAGGACAACAATGGACTTTCATGCAACATTACGTGACATTAGTCATTATTGTAATAAGAATGATGTAATCGAAGTAGCAGTGTTCACTATTGTACCTACTATTGTACTATTCTACTTATTTCCGTCTCTACTTAAAAAATATCTATACAGGCAAACATAAACCTAAGTGCTCCGAGTCTTCGACATTCGTACCGCAGAAACATTCGTTCTAATTATGACGAGGATCTCAGATAAGTATGTGGTTAGTTTGAGCTTTCAACTCGTATGCGCTTTGTAATCGGCGCATCGGTCGGACCGAGCGACCGGCTGTCACTGATTACTCTGATTAGGCATAATGATCGTTGATTGTCTGTTGTGGCTAGAGACCAGTTAATTATAAAGACCTACATTGACTACGGGGATTCGTGAGATACTGCAGTGGTTTGAGAAAAGGAAAATCGAAGTGCATTGTATACCTGCACGTTAACATACATGAAAACTGTGATTTCGGTCTGTAAGCGTATTAAATTAGTGTGTGTTTTAGCTGTGTGCGCTTCACCTAATGAGTATTATACACAAGTACGTACTTTTACATTTCTTATTCAACTTTATTTAATAGATGACAAAATGGTAGTTCATAAATATACTCGCACGCTAAAGGCCTGAATACAAAAGGTAAGCTTCTAAGTAAACCAAAAACCAGGCTTAGATAATATCGCGAAATTCGAAGTTCGTAAATTTCGAGCATGTCTCTATCGCTCTAATAATGGCGTCATTAGTGTGAAGGAGACGGATGGTTGAAATTTGCAAAGTTCCCAGAGTCACGTAACTGTCATGTCTCACGAGTTCGACACAAGGCAATAAAAATATAGTTAGTTATGTAAAGATTGATAATTTCGACTCTGGTTGAAACACAAAAATACAGTTTTGTGTGGATTAACCCTTAGGTGCATACAGTATCATAAATGATACGACCGGAATGACACATGTCGAAATAAGTAATCAATTGCGACTGACACACTGAACAACAGAGTTCTAATTGGCATCGATTGTTTACATAAGTCATTTCAGAATTAAAATGTGTGATACCATATGCACCTAAGGGTTAATAAACTGGTCTCTGCTTTGTGATTCAACGCCCTGGCCATGTTATTGCCAATGTCAGTATACAGCTAATTTGCATTTGCCGCGGAAGTAAACGTCAGCGTCTGCATCACTTAGGTACTTTCTTTTACTCTCGTTCACACCAATGCATGCAATATCATATATGACTCACTCCCACTAGTTTGCATGACCCTCGGGTATCGGGATATAACAAAAGTCACCGCCAATAATATTTGCGAACACTGTAAGGCACTGGTCTCACCGCGAGCTACTAAGCTATGAACTATCGGCTATAAACACGAGCAGATGATACGCACTCCTGTGTAAAGAAAAGAGGCACGGCGATACTCGCCCAGCTATCATCGCCGGGCGCGTGCGTATCTTCTGTTTGTGTTTATAGCCCATAGTTCATAGCTTAGTAGCTAGCGGTGAGACCAGTGCCTAAATACTCTACACAATAGCCATACACTAGCATTGTTTTAAAGGATTCAATTAATAATGGTGATGAGCTATTAAGACTTGATTAACCTTTTACGACGCTACGTCTAATACAAAAATCGTGAAAGTGTCAAAACTGAACTTGAACTTTACGCACATGCTTGTATACGAGGTGTAACTATAACTGCTGTGTGGATCGTGACATATGTATGAGTCTGTTGAACCTATGATGGCGATATTACTTGGATTTAGCAGTATTTTTGATTAGATAGAAAGGAAATTACAGACATTTTGAATACTAGGTTTGTTTTCATTGTCCAGCCGGTGTAATTACTGGCATAGATAGAGGCAATCCATCTAAGTCCTCAGGGTAGGCAGCGCATAGGCGATTTTTTTATCACTATATCCATGGACCTCAAGTTCCTGCATTCCGTCAGGTGGGCTGAGTGCTCAGTTGTCTACTTTCGTCACATAAAAAAATATATTTTCGCGGACGGAACGCTTAATAAATTCCCTGTCCGTGTCCTGTCGGATTGGGATGGGATAGAGAACGTGTCAACTGGGTAAAACAATGATGACTAGGCAAAACGAGATAGGAAGGACAAGGAACGATGACTAAGCGATTGTAAAACAAAAACGTATTTACATGTCAAAATTTTAATTATATTTATTGTACATGTAACATAATCAGAAACTTATTAAAACTAAATAACAAATAGTGGTGATCCGTTTGAAGGTCCATTCAGCGGATCGACCGGTTTTGGGCCACGGAAATTATACGAAACAATTTTCGCGCAAAACAATGTTTACCTTATTTCCTAAGTAGTATATGATACATAGACGGTTCAACACTTTTTTGTATCTGGTATGTTTCTAGCATCGGGTGTAATCCTAACAATAAGGGGTAGAAAACATAATGTTTGTCTAATTTCTATCTGCTAACAAATAGATAAGTAAATGCTTCAATTAGACAATGAGTGTTTCTCTCAAATATTACGGCTATGCGTTTAGTATATTTAAACAAATTGTACAGTCAACAAAAAAAGTGGTTTACCATTTTTCAATTTTATAACCACTGAATAGTCGAAAAGTGGTAAACCGCTTTCATGGTGGACTGTATTTGTTTTTCAGCGATGATGAAGCTGAAATAAACCTAGCCAATTGATCCAACTAATTCATGGGAACGACAATGGTGAGATTACTTAAGGAAGAATTATAACAAAGCTTTGGCTTTCAAAGTTTTCACTTAATCTAGAAATAAAATGGCAATGATTGATATAGGCACATCTGTTCGTATTGTGTTAATATTACAATTTACAAAGTCTAGAACATTTTTAAGAACTAGTAGCATTAGCTTAACCCTAAATTAATGACATTTAAACCATATCGAAGTAAAGGAACGCATCAACATTGATTGATAATAAGTAAAGTCTGTTCGTACTACTTTACCTTGGACAGGAAAAGGCTTTCTAACTTCCTAATTCATTTCTTTAAAACCACCTTATTTTTGAAGAAACCCGAGACAATATTCTAGTCACGTATCACTTTATTTTTGATCTAGGAAAGATCTGTTTACGGCTTATTCTTTAAGAGTAGGTAGATAGTGGCTTACTGTATAAAACTTTTTAGGAGGGACGGACAGGCTTTACATTTTTTGTAAAATTATGATTAGTATTTATTTACGTACAGTACAGCTGTAACTAATGCATAATCATTTGCCATCGCTTATTTTTCTGTCTCAATGAAATTCAGTGCAATGGATACTAAAAGTTAGTGACAGCAATATGACATGTATTAGGACGTGAACGTGAAAATATTATGGAAAAGGATTATGAACTACATCTGTACAATATTATTTCATACAAAAATATAAGAATATATCAAATTTACAGGTAAATTCACCAAAGCTGGCACGAATGCAGGGGCGTAGCTACTGCCGTATCTGCCGTATCAATTATACGGGGCCCCCGGGCCACGGGGGCCCCCAAAGCGTGGAAGGAAAAAGAATAAAAACTTTCTAATTTATATTACCTCCATATAAGGGCCTCCAAAAAAATTTTATACGGGGCCCCGACAAGGCACGCTACGCCACTGCACGAATGGATCGAGAAATAATGTGTGGATGTCAAAATGACAATAGATATAGGTTGGTATAGCAGGGTCGCATACACACAATGATCGATTTCATTAATTTCATTCATTCCATTCGTGTCAGCTTTGGCTAATTTACCTGTAAGCATAACTGGTATTAAATTGTTGGAGATAAAACAGGCGACTACCAACTGAAAAATATGAGATAATGTGTCGCGCGCGAGATAAACTGTCTGTCACTTTCATACAAATATTATAGAGTGACGGATATAGGATTCAATTTAGTATAATTTGAAGGTCGACACACGCTAAAACAAAATATTTACATTATGTAATTGATTCAAGAATATAATTTATAACGAGGCAGTGTGTTTTAATGCTTAAAAATAAAATAAAACCTTTAATTGAATAATTACTTACAAATGTAATTTTAATTGATTAAATGCAATCTTTTGTGTCATGAGAAGCTAATAATTGATTAGTGTGTGTGGCTCTGGAAGGAAAAAAATAGAGAAGTATATGCCCAACAGTGGGCGAACACATGCTGATGAAGAGGAAGAAGAAGTAGATGTAGACAATATTATCGCAGCAAATGAGAAATAATCGCTAATTCCCAATTAAACAAGATAATAGAAATAGATATAGAATCTCAAGTTTAGATTCAAAAATTTCTTACATTTCGCAATATGCACAAAACATTAACAACAGGCACAACGTTCACCAAAACGGACACCACCCAATATAGCACTGACACAGATTCTCATTGCTCGTCGCCTGCTGAATCAACAATTCGACCTGCTTCTGCACCGACACAGTTTCATCGATATGAGGGAAGTCTCTGCCCGTAAGTTTGTCTCTAACCCTGTTCACGATGCCTAGCGCCCGTTTGTTCAAGTTACTCTCAGCTGGTTGGTCGAAGAAGTAGATGTAGACAATATTATCGCAGCAAATGAGAAATAATCGCTAATTCCCAATTAAACAAGATAATAGAAATAGATTTAGAATCTCAAGTTTAGATTCAAAAATTTCTTACATTTCGTAATGTAAACAAAACATTAACAACAGGCACAACGTTCACCAAAACGGACACCACCCAATATAGCACTGACACAGATTCTCATTGCTCGTCGCCTGCTGGATCAACAATTCGACCTGCTTCTGCACCGACACAGTTTCATCGATATGAGGGAAGTCTCTGCCTGTAAGTTTGTCTCTAACCCTGTTCACGATGCCTAGCGCCCGTTTGTTCAAGTTACTCTCAGCTGGTTGGTCGAAGAATTAGATGTAGACAATATTATCGCAGCAAATGAGAAATAATCGCTAATTCCCAATTAAACAGATAATAGAAATAGATTTAGAATCTCAATTTTAGATTTAAAAAATTCTTACATTTCGTAATGTGTACAAAACATTAACAGGCACAACGTTCACCAAAACGGACACCACCCAATATAGCACTGACACAGATTCTCATTGCTCGTCGCCTGCTGAATCAACAATTCGACCTGCTTCTGCACCGACACAGTTTCATCGATATGAGGGAAGTCTCTGCCCGTAAGTTTGTCTCTAACCCTGTTCACGATGCCTAGCGCCCGTTTGTTCAAGTTACTCTCAGCTGGTTGGTCGAGAGGTTCTATCAAGATAGGTAACAAAACATTAATAACAGGCACAACATTCACTAAAACGGACACCACCCAATATAGCACTGACACAGATTCTCATTGCTCGTCGCCTGCTGGATCAACAATTCGACCTGCTTCTGCACCGACACAGTTTCATCGATATGAGGGAAGTCTCTGCCCGTAAGTTTGTCTCTAACCCTGTTCACGATGCCTAGCGCCCGTTTGTTCAAGTTACTCTCAGCTGGTTGGTCGAGAGGTTCTATCAAGATAGGTAACAAAACATTAATAACAGGCACAACATTCACTAAAACGGACACCACCCAATATAGCACTGACACAGATTCTCATTGCTCGTCGCCTGCTGGATCAACAATTCGACCTGCTTCTGCACCGACACAGTTTCATCAATATGAGGGAAGTCTCTGCCTGTTAGTTTGTCTCTAACCCTGTTCACGATGCCGAGCGCCCGTTTGTTCAAGTTACTCTCAGCTGGTTGGTCGAAGATGTAGACAATATTATCGCAGCAAATTAGAAATAACAATCACTAATTCCCAATTAAACAAGATAATAGAAATAGATATAGAATCTCAAGTTTAGATTAAAAAATTTCTTACATTTCGTAATATGTACAAAACATTAACAACAGGCACAACGTTCACCAAAACGGACACCACCCAATATAGCACTGACACAGATTCTCATTGCTCGTCGCCTGCTGAATCAACAATTCGACCTGCTTCTGCACCGACACAGTTTCATCGATATGAGGGAAGTCTCTGCCTGTTAGTTTGTCTCTAACCCTGTTCACGATGCCTAGCGCTCGTTTGTTCAAGTTACTCTCAGCTGGTTGGTCGAGAGGTTCTATTAGGATAGGTATTCGGCTGCTCCTGGAGATTGGGGAGGCGGAGTCTGGTATGGAATCGTCGGCGCGCGAGCGGCGGGCGGCGTCGACGAGGCGCCAGTTGAGCAGCGGGTCGTAGACGAAGGCCTCGAGGACGGCCATCACGCTGTCCTTGTGGCGGTGCAGCACTTCCATCACGGACTCACAGGTGCGACGGTATGTGCCCTCGATGCCCGTTACCTGCTCACAGATATACGGGTCATTAGATTTAAACTTTCGTGAGACATAATAACTGTAAATATAATTAAAGCGGCATGAACGCGGGCTCAGTGCTTGATAATTAAGACCTCCTCTCCGAAAAATGTCGCGCGTGGTGACTAAATATACAGGGTGGTCCAAACCTTGACGTCAAAAAATTTTTTTTAGGTTCCCTACGTCATGGGCTATCAGAATATACCCCATGTATGTTAGCCGATTTTTTGTAGTTTTCGAGTTATGAATTTTTTTTAATTTTTTTTTGAGAAATTCTGGAATGAAGAAATTTATTGATAAAAAAAAACTATTGGTTTTTTTTTTAATATTTTCTTTTTGTAAAAGTATTACTACAAATAAAGCATTTACTGATAAAAAAATTAGCGTCCTCACTTTGATACAAGTAGGATAAAAAATACCGAATTCAAAATTTTACGTTAAAACGCATCAAAATAGCATTAAAGTACGTAAATAAAAAAAATAAAACATATCCCAAGGATTTTTGGTAATCTAAAGACCGCCCTAGATCTTAAAGCTTTGTAAAAGCAAAAAAAAAGTGATACTTAATGATGAGGATTTTTCGGAGTAGTCGGTCAAATAAACTTAAAAAAGCTTAAAACGAAGGCTCAAGGTCTAGGGCGGTCTTTACAATACGAAAATTCCTTGGGATATGTTTTATTTTTTTATTTACGTACATTAATGCTATTTTCGTGCGTTTTTAGCGTAATTTTTTGAATTTGGTATTTTTTTATCCTACTTGTATCAAAGTGAGGACGCTAATTTTTTTGTCAGTAAATGCTTTATTTGTAGTAATACTTTTACTACTAGTTAAAAAACCCAATAGTTTTTTTTTAATAATAAATTTCTTCAGTCCAGAATTTCTCGAAAAAAAAAAGTTTCAAAAATTCATAACTCGAAAACTACAAAAAATCGGCTAACATACATGGGGTATATTCTGAAAGCTCATGACGTGAGGAATGTAAAAAAAATTTTTGACGTCAAGGTTAGGACCATCCTGTATACGTTTAATTATATTTATAATACAATTTATAATAATCAGACAGCGTACGATTTCCAGCATTTTTGGTGCAGTGTAGTTCAAGTAAGGGATGTGAAGTAAGTTATTCGAACGACACGTTACAGCTAAAAATGTAGTACACCTGGATTCCTTTAAATCAACTACATTTCATCAAAAACCCTAGAAGTTTATTTAAAGGAATCCAAGGGTCAGTTTAAGTTGAAACAAGTAAAACACGTTGTAAGACAATAATGAACCTCAACTCACTATCTCCTTATAAAAAACTTACACCATATCCCTTTATTGAACTACATTGCACCAAAAATGCTGGAAATCGTACGATCTCTGATAATAATTTATGGGTCAATCACTTTTTTTTGCATGGCATTGATAAGCATCCTAATCAGCCAGAAGGGGATCTTCTCCGAGAACTTATCCCTGGTCTGCGTCCAGCAGTTTCAGAGCCAAAGGATGTCACCTGATTCAAATGTGGAGAAAAACAGCAACTCCTAAGTCTTTGGCTCACCTTCCGACAATCAACCCCCGGGTTGTCACAGAAGCTAAAACTGATGAAGAAGACATAGCACCGTCTCCTCACTAGAGCTACAACGGGTGACGTCTCACTAAACAAGCACTTGTTTAATATAGGTGTTACAGACAGCCCTATGCAGGCTTGGAGGAGGAAAAGACAGCTGCCCATGTCCAGGGGTGGCAGAATACCGGGCACAACACCTCGGATCTCCGAGGTCTCTCATGGGTCAAGGCTTTCTGGTAGAGTTGGGTTGGCAAGAGTAGTGCCGACAACCCATCACTAAAAATAGGCGCAATTTTGTTGCGGAAAATTGATATAATATAATAATAATAATTTTATTTCATAAATCAGGGTTACAATGATGGTTACATGCAGTTTATGGACTAAATACATAGGTATGTTGTCTAAATATCTGTCACTGATACTTAAAATAGGCAGAGCCTGTGCTATAAGTATCAGTTTCCTTCCATTTGACTATAATTCATACAGTGTTCCTTAGAATATGTAGTCGGCAATGTAAGCATATACAAAAGCTAGTACACGAAGGTAATTTTGATAAAATGTACAACTAGGGCAGTTAGACAAGGGGAAAGTATATGATAGTTTTTTAATTGAGTGTTGTGTGTGGGTGTTAATATGTGTGAGTGTGTGTTAATATGTGTGTGTGTATGTGTGTGTGTTTGCTTGTATTAAAATTGTCAGTATAAAGAGTGCTCGTAGATACTTATGAAATAGGATGTAAGAGGCTTTCGGTATGAGAGTAATTTTGATTTAGTAGCCAGTTCTTCACGGCTTCTTCACTGTTAATAATATTCTTCACTAATTAGCCTGCGTAAACCTATAACACATAGTTCTCACCTCCATGGCGTTGATGAGCATCCTCGTCAGTCGGAAGGGGATCTTGTCCGGGAACGGCCACCTCGAAGCAGTCTCCGAAGTCGATGTGGAGCACCTTCCCGGTGACGCGGCGCAGAATGATATTGGACGGGTACTGTCCCAGCGCAAGTATGAAGCCCACCTAGTTAAATACTGAGTGGACTACCAAGTCCCGAGTCTTCTGTCCTTACCACCATTAAGTTAAGAAGCATCCTCGTCATTTGTCAAATTTTCTCTGGGAGCTTGATCCCCAGTCTACGTCAGCTCGCACGGTACTCTCCCAGCGCAAGTATGAAGCCCACCTAGTTAAATACTGAGTGGACTACCAAGTCCCGAGTCTTCTGTCCTTACCACCATTAAGTTAATAAGCATCGTCGTCATTTGTCAAATTTTCTCTGGGAGCAGTTTCGCAGCCAGAGGATAACACCTGGTCAAAAATGTGGAGTAAAAACACCAACTCCTATTGCTCTCACCTCCATGGCGTTGATGAGCATCCTAGTCAGCCGGAGGGGATCTCTCCGGGAACTTGTTCGCGTGTGACGGCCCCCTCGAAGCAGTCTCCGAAGTCGATGTGCAGGAACTTGCCGGTGACCCGGTCAAGCATGATGTTGGACGGGTGCCGGTCACCGAGACCGAGGATGTAGCCGACCTGGGTAGAAGCATATTAGGTCATTCTTATTCTTTGGGCATTTTCGCAAGAAGAAATCCAAAAACTTTTTTTGATGTAGGTATATTTGTGTGTGTGTGTGTGTGTGTGTGTGTGTGTGTGTGTGTGTGTGACAAAAAAAACTATGAAAAAAAAACCGGTTAAGAGCATGTCGGGCCATGCTCAAGTGTAGGGTTCCGTAGTTTAAGAAACGTTTCCGTAGTTACGTCAAGACGAATACTATTGAAAACTCACAGTGTAATTTTTTATAGAGCAGAGCTTTTTTGAAAAACATAATATATCTCTGAAACTAAGCCGAATCCAGAAAAGTCATTGCAGTCTCAAAATGTGGTCAGGATTACGCCTGTCAAGTTTGTCGGTATACTCATTTCCCCCCCGTATAGGTGTGAGCTCTAAAGTTCTATAATCCTACTCTTTCAGCCTTCAGGGGCTCTTTAGGATCGTCAGTACCTACACTGGCCCACCTCACCATGCTAGCGCGTGTAGTTGGTGCGGCGCTCGAACCACACCTCGGACGAGGCTCTTCAGTCGGAGCTGTCCCTGCACTGCCACTCACCATGCTCATGACGGCGAGCGAGCGTGTGTAGTTGGTGCGGCGCTCGAACCACACCTCGGACGAGGCTCTTCAGTCGGAGCTGTCCCTGCACTGCCACTCACCATGCTCATGACGGCGAGCGAGCGTGTGTAGTTGGTGCGGCGCTCGAACCACACCTCGGACGAGGCTCTTCAGTCGGAGCTGTCCCTGCACTGCCACTCACCATGCTCATGACGGCGAGCGAGCGTGTGTAGTTGGTGCGGCGCTCGAACCACACCTCGGAGGAGGGACTCTTCAGCCACAACAGTTTGGCGAGGTCATCGCCCGCCGTATGCTCAAGCGCATGCTCGAATACTTCCACCTGCGAACATAAAATAATTCTATTTTAAGCATTTCAACTTCAGAAAGCAATCGAGCCCGAGCATTTCTTGAAATGAACACTGACATAATACAAGGAGGAAAAAACATAAATTCGAGCGAACTAAGTGGAAAACAAGGTGAAAGCATTTTTGTACAATAGGTTTTCACGAACTCTTACTTGGTCGTGACTCTCTCTCTCTCCATGTCTGAGGACCGTACTCAGTATCAGGGTTGCATCTGGAGCGGATAATCTGCTTCCACCTGTTTCTGTCCAGCGTGTCTCTTACGACCATGTAGAAATCGGTGGACTAACTTGATCAGTCAATGTCGCTGGTAACAATGTCGATTTATTGTTAATTATTGCCTACGGAGCTGAAGGTCGCGGGTTTAACTCCCGACAAGGCCTTCAATACAAAAATACGCGAAAGACCATCTTTATTGGACTGCGAAAACCGGGTATAACGAAAGGCGTGCAGAGTATCAATGAGACCAGAGAGTGGTATCATGAGAACGACATTATATGCGAGAAATAACGAGTGGAAATTCAGTTTGTGCCCGTACGTACGACACTAAGAAATCGTCTGATGGATGGACTTGTCCTGCAAAGAAATCACCAAGAAAAATCGAGCCGCTAAACAAAAATATGCGAAAGACCATCTTTCCTGGACTGCGAAAAATGGGTGTAACGAAAGGAGTGCAGAGTGTGTTCCGATGAAGCCAGAGTTGTTGGACAGTGGTATCATAGCGTATCTCTGATGAATACGTGAGTTTTTACTTTGATTTTGTGCTTGTTCTGTATAGAAATCACCGCGAAAAATCGAGCAGCTAAACGAAGATATGCGAAAGACCATCTTTCTTGGACTGTGTAAAATGGGTGTAACGAAAGGAGTGCAGAGTGTGTCATCCGATGAGCCAGAGTTGTTGCAGAGTGGTATCATAGCGTATCTCTGATCAATACGTGAATTTGACTTTGAATTTGTGCTTGTTCTATAAATAAATCACCGAGAAAAATCGAGCAGCTAAACGAAAATATGCGAAAGACCATCTTTCTTGGACTGTGTAAAATGGGTGTAACGAAAGGAGTGCAGAGTATCTGATCCGATGAAGCGTTGTTGGACAGTGGTATCATAGCGTATCTCTGATGAATACGTGAGTTTAACTTTGAATTTGTGCTTGTTCTATAAATAAATCACCAAGAAAAATCGAGCAGCTAAACAAAAATATGCGAAAGACCATCTTTCTTGGACTGTGAAAAATGGGTGTAACGAAAGGAGTGCTCGTGTCTCATCCGATGAGGCCCAGAGTTGTTGGACAGTGGTATCATAGCGTAACTCTGATCAATACGTGAGTTTAACTTTGATTTGTGCTTGTTCTGTATAGAAATCACCGCGAAAAATCGAGCAGCTAGACAAAAATATGCGAAAATGGCATCCAGCCGATGACGAGTTGGTGAAGAGTGGTATCATGAGAGCGAAATTATACGAGAAATCATCACCATCATCATTATATCAGCCGAAAGACGTCCACTGCTCAACATAGGCCTCCCCCAAAGATTGCCACAATGACCGGTCCTGTGCCACTCTGTACGAGAATTATCAAGTGGAAATTCAGTTCGTGACCGATCGTACGAAAATAAGAAATCATCTGATGGATAGTAGAGTTTATGCTTGTCCTGTAAAGAAATCACCGAGAAAAATCGAGCAGCTAGACAAAAATATTCGCAGATCATGAAAGATCTTTCTTGATCTGCGAAAACTACGTGTAACGAAAGTGCAGAGTGTCACAGTGAGGCTTATTGGAGAATGGTATCATGGCGTATCTCTGATGAATAAGCGAGTTTAATAGTCTGATTATGTTACCTTCTGCATCAGCATGAGTTTCTCCAGGTCGGAGGCCATCCGCTGCATGATCCGGTGCTCGATGTTGAAGAGACACTTCCTCTTCTCGCGGTAGTCTCTGATGAGGGAGTGTAGAGTGTCGCAGTGCGGCACCCAGCCGATGACGAGTTGGTGAAGAGTGGTGTCATGAGAGCGACATTATACGAGAAATCATCATCATCATCATCATATCAGCCGAAAGACATCCACTGCTGAACATAGACCTCCCCCAAAGATTGCTACAATGACCGGTAATATAAAGTGGAAATTCAGTTTGTGACTAATCGTACGAGAATGAGAAATCGTCTGATGGATAGTAGACTTTATGCTTGTCCTGTAAAGAAATCACCGAGAAAAATCGAGCAGCTAGACAAAAATATGCGAAAGATCTTTCTTGAACTGCGAAAACCGCGTGTAACGAAAGTGCAGAGTGTCACAGTGAGGCTTATTGGAGAGTGGTATCATGGCGTATCTCTGATGAATAAGCGAGTTTAACAGTCTGATTCTGTTACCTTCTGCATCAGCATGAGTTTCTCCAGGTCGGAGGCCATCCGCTGCATGATGCGGTGCTCGATGTTGAGGAGACACTTCCTCTTCTCGCGGTAGTCTCTGATGAGGGAGTGTAGAGTGTCGCAGTGCGGCACCCAGCCGATGACGAGTTGGTGAAGAGTGGTGTCATGAGAGCGACATTATACGAGAAATCATCATCATCATCATCATATCAGCCGAAAGACGTCCACTGCTGAACATAGGCCTC
>JALPQI010014640.1:0-28982 GCA_025490895.1 Thaumatotibia leucotreta
TTAAGTTAGTCATCATCATCAGTCGATTTCAATTTACAGCTGGACTCTCATATTGAATATACGTAAGGACGCATTTAGGAGATGCCCATAATCGCCACGGGCAAGTGGGTTGGCGATCGCAGTAGTGTGTTCACTATGATGACGCTGCTGCCCATCGTAAATCTTCAATAAATGTATGGTCAGCGATTCCTATGTTGACTCTTACAATATACGAGTAGTTTCAGTCGTAAGATATCTCTACTTTAAAATATGAGGTCTCTACTTGTTATGTAATGTGAACATATAAGTAATTACCTTTTGAGTTTCCTCGCTATAGTGAGGAGAAAAGATACACACACATGCAAATTTGATTAATTTTTGTATGATAAAACACTCGCTACGCTCAAGATTCATTTTAGAACTAATCGCTTTGCTTTTGGTTGAACTATAGAATCATTTCGCTTACTCGTGTTTTAATTTCATTCTCGCGGGTTATATACATTGCATAATATACGTTGCACCCTTGTATAAAAACAACTACCTATTTCCATGGATACCCTACACGCTTACGTATAGGGGAGCGTGGGGTAATCAGAGCGGGCGGGTAATGGGAGCGGTGTTAAAGTAGACTTACCCAGCACTCGTATTTGTGTAAGCGACCTTCGGACATCTTCGGGAGTGCTCGGTAACGTTTGTCACCCCCGCACGACCCTTCAGTGGCCCGCGATCAGTTGCACGAGACGAATGTGTGTTTTTGGCTCCGCCGTTATAAAATATTGTGAAATTCATCATTAACGGTAAGTGTTAAATTATCTATAACTTGATTGTAGTTACCCTTTATTTGTTACGTTAGTATATCTAATTTACGTAGCTGCATCGCAAATCACTACTGTTAATCAATTATTTTTTATAAAAATATTTTTATGTAACGGTAGGCATGCGGGTAGTTGGAGCTATTCATGGCTCTCATTACCCCAAGTCGCTTAGCTAGTTTTATACTGAAATATTTGTCGTTATTTTCGCTTCCAGGTGCCACGAAAAAGGGACCACACTACATCAAAAGCCTTGTGGACGGTAGACACTTTAGAAAATGCAATTGAAACCCTTCGGACGGGTGGCAGATAAGTATTCAAAATAGCAAAAACCACAGGGATACCCTACAGTACGCTAAAAAAGCGGTTTAATCTAGCTAAAGCGAATAATGAAATCTATAAGGCGTCCTCCGAAGTTGGGAAGATTCGCGGTTTTCACTCAGGAATAAGAAAATCAACTTGCTGAACATCTTCGCCAAATGTCGAATATGTATTATGCGTTAACGAACTCTCAATTTCGTAATAGTACATTTCGTTAAAAGTGCAAATTTTTTTTTTCGACGATGGTGAAAGTTGGAGCCCGAGTGAAACGAGGGCGACAATCACCCGAGTTAAAAAGAAGTTTTTACACGTGTATCGAACGACTTTTTTCATAACAATTGCCTTAAAAAGAAAAAATAACGCACGCGAAGCGTGCGCAAAGTTTACTTTTCCGCACTAATTAGGAAAAGTTTGTTGCGACTTAGTTGTGGAATTTGGCGTGTCCAAAACGTTCAACGAAGTCAATAAACTTGCTAGACTGATCAAAATATGCAAAGAAAAGACTTAATTAAAATATGTTAAACACTATGGCTCCCATTTGACATATGGAGCGTTTAGTAGCTCTCATTACCCGCAATGGGGGGTAATGGGAGCGAATGCCATTTTTTGTTTTTTTGCTTGTCATGCTTATCGATGACATTATTTTCGGTATTTTTTTGTTTTTGTTGGTTGCCAGGTAATTAACCCTTACGGCTATAATAACAGATTTTTTTTACTACACAAATTATGAGTTTTATTGTCGATCATCTTTAGTAGGCTCCCATTCCCCCACGCTCCCCTACGTACATCTATAAAAATGCCGTCCCTCAGTTACATGTGCATGTGTGTCAGTTACATATTTAGTATCATAATACCTATTCATAACTTTGTAATAGCGGTTAATATCATTGTAAAATTTCATAACTAGTAGTACTTACAGTTGCTGGAAATAGTACCTATGGTATACCACAAAGACCCCAAAAGGGTGTTTCTATGTGATTTTTTTTACGCGTTTTTATTGTTCATTACCATCACCATTTTATTTTCCGTTTTATAAAAGCAGACGAAACTATTATGCCAGAATAGCAGACAAACATGCGTCTGCTACAAGATAACCGTAAATGATTCCACTATTTATACGCAGTTCGTCAATAATTTGGGAATGGTAATGACTTGATTGGTGCGACAGAATAATTGCATAGAACTACCCAAAAACATCTGACACAACCTTATTTAAACCAACATAATATTTAGTTGCCGTTATTGAATAAACTTTTGACAGTTATAAATTATATCCTTATTAATATGAGGGTAAAAATCACCATTTTTCCGATAGTCTTAATGTCACAGGCTCATTTCTAACCTGTGAAATGTTCATTCTTAGAAATCGGAGATTATAAGAACGTGTCAGATATTTTATGTGGCTTTCGTGGTATAAGACACTATATTGACTGTACTTATAGTTTCAGAGTTAATCAGCCGTGACAGACGGACATGACGAATCTACAGGGTGTAAGTCTAATACGGGCGAAGCTCTTAACGGGTGTTAGTTTACGACATAATAAGTACATTCAAATAACTTTTACTTAAAATTACAGCAACAAAATTTTCCATACAAAATAATTCGGCGCGCAATGTAGAGCAATATACGCGAGTTAAACGCTCGCTCGTTGACAGCTAATTTCAAAAGCAGATGACATAACTGCCATATCAACAATAACAAATGTTCGTAACTAGATTACTGCTCCGATAATCTTAAAAAAATTCTGTGGGATCATAATTAAGAGTAAGTTAAAAGACCTTGTAATCCATGATTACACTAAATGAATCCCATGCCTGGTTTAATTTATCGCCCGTATTAGATTTATACACTGTATAAGAGTTCCGTTTTTGCTATTTTAGCTACGAGTCGCCAAAGACCCGTAAGAAAACATCGATCCTATGAGATAAACGGAATATTCATTCGTGCAAACAAACAGCCTCCCATGGCTCACCCCCCTTGGCATCACTCCCCAGAATACCCTAACGTTCAGAGAAAAACTGTGTCAAGGTCGTATTGACATCGAACATCGAGATAGTGTGTTGTACAACTTGTACACCATTTTTCAGTGGAAAGAAAAAAGGTAAACAAATATGGCTGACTTCCCATAGCATTTGACGTCTTTGATACTTATCGTGAAACACGATATAGTTTTACGTTAGTAGTAGCAGGCCTTATTATCTATTACAAATGTTTTAAGCAGCATCCCGGAAGCGACACCTGCGTTCATGGCTATACAGTCCTATACGTTAGACTGCGACCATATAAAACATGGACGTCTAACGCCAGCTCAAAAATGCCCCCGAAACCAATTGTTCAATTGTGCCAAGATGGGCAGGACATAGCGCTTTTCGTGACACCGCGCATGTTTCGGCGCAACATCTTTGACAAATGCTTATAGAATATAGCCAATCAAAACTTTGATGGACCAATCACAACTATTTATAAATGGTGGTTTAAGTTTTTATAGGTTGAGATTCTAATTCATTGCCATGATGCATTGAACAGGGGGTGACACTTGTCAAGTAAAATTCAGGACCGTTTTTGAAAGGCAATTTAGTATGGCGTGCGGCTTCCATGTTTAATTTGTTCGTAGACGTTAGAGTATCTCTCGTCCACATACCCGGCAGATGTATCACTGATGTATGTCCCAGATGGACAGGGGTTGGAAGATGGAAGTTAATACTAATAATATCTATAATTTTAACAAAAAATGTTTGTAAACTTTAGGTTTAAGGTTTTTATTGAAGTTTTTTTTTTATGTTGGCACAACAAAGTGGCTCCTCTCCACCTGATCGTAAGTGAAAAGTAGAGCCCAAATCGCGGCGGCAACGAACAGGAGATAATCAGTAACCTGTTACAGTAGAGGCATCGTAAGAAGTCGTTTTTGACGTTTGTTTGCACATGAAGTTCTGTAAAAATTTGACAGTTGGTATAATGGAGCAAATGTCAAACTTCATTGTTGCCTGAACGGAATAGTGATGTTACTGCTGTTGCTGCAATTTACCGATACGTCAATCGAAATAAATAAGTAAACCTTTTTTTATGGAGGTACGAATAATTGCTATAATAGTAGGTACGCACATATTTTCTAAAAGTTTGTCATGGTTTCGACAGGTCCTCGCGAGCCCGTGTGCCCGGTGGATACGCGGCTTTACAGACTGTGTGGAACTTGACAACCAGATAAATGTCATAATTGTTATTCAATTCAATGTATTTATTCACATAAGCTAGTATTAACACCAAATGACTTACTAGTTACATCATAAAAATAAATAAAAAATTAAAATTATGTTAAAATAATAATAAGCACATAATAATTACAAATTCAATTATAAAATCACGTATAATTTTATTTTCTCCAATATGCTCGGAAATGTTCGCATTAATGTAGCAAAAACGAAACGCGAAGTACCTTCTTATGTACCAGCTCAAATTAAAAAAAAAGATTTTCATTATTGTACAGTTTTTGCGGCCGCGAAATTGTACTAAAATCCATTAATGTATTGTTTTTTACTTCTTAAAAACTACTTTTGGACTTTGAAAAAAATGCATACAGCCAAATTCTAAAGCCACGACCAAACGCCTGGTCTGGATAGAGCGAGAGACGGCGATCAAATCTATGGCCGTCTCGTTCTATCATGAGTTACAAACGCCTCGGTGTGTCAGGTCGTGTAGGTACGGTTTAATGAAACCATAGATATCGTTACTATTTTTTATGAACGACCATGCATTAAAAAAAAGTTTAGGCGGGAATCATAAGAGATTTTTTCTTTTCAATTGTTATTCAATTTGCAAGAAGAATTACTTAATCGATTGTAATAAATTTTGTTTTATTTCCTTGCATGTTTGGAGAAAAGTCCTATATGTGCCTCGGACGGAAATAGAATTTCGTGGATTCGTATGTAATTGTCGGCCACAGCTTCGCTTCGTCCGACAAAAAATACTCATCCACGAAATTCGCTTTCCCGGCCTCTGCAATAATGTACTATTTTCGTGGAATAATAATTTATATACCACTACGTTATTTATCACCTAGATGTGCTCTGATTTTAATAAATGGTTTTAGTGAGTTTATATACTGTATTTACGGCATTTCTCTATTTGGCATATCTACATTGCACTCTGAGCTAGCAGCACGCAAGTTTGCCAACGTGGGTTGGGAGTGGTTTGCTATGAATTTTGCTTATAGAGGTCACGTCCTATCCGTCCTATAAATAAAACATCTTACCTAAATGCGACTTTACGTCATTATGACGTCACCGGCTCCAAAGTTTCGCTGCCTGCTAATGATTCTAAGTAAGATTACCAAACACTTTTTTAATTCGGATTACCTAACACTTTTTTAATTAAACTTTTTCAATGGCAAGTACCAGATCTAACGCCCTTTCGCACTTGACTGAAAATTTTACGACGGTAAAATCGAGCGTTTCACAACACTATTGTGAGCTGTCAAAAACGACTTCTTACGATGCCGCTACTTTAGTTGCCACTGCCTTGCTGGCCCGCTAGATGCTTCTTCACGCTTCGTTTAAAGGGTCCCAACTTATTGGTATGCGGAAACACATGTGCCGGTAAAGAATTCCACTTTTTAATAGTCCGGCATATGAAGGAATTGCCGAATTTCTTAGTACGTGTGGGAATATTTTCCACGGTGAAGGAGTGACACCGCAAACCGGCACGTGTGGTTTTATAACGGAAAGGGGAGGGGAAAATAACTAAAGTTTATGATAAAACCAAGATTGTGTTCTGAAAGTGCGTGATTATGAAATAATGCAAGTTTGCAGGTTTGTTTGCATGTTTTTATTTTCAAATGACGAATGGTATATTATAGAGGGATAGTGCGTATCTTACCATTAGATACTTACCATTAAATGACCGATTTTTGTGTGCAAAGTGATGTTTTATTCACCGGCTATTTTTTTTACTATGGGACCGACATCCGATTCATGAAAAAAAAGAAAGATCTCCGCCTACTAATATCTCAAGGTTTTGTATGTTTTCAACTAAATAATCCTTTCAATTGCTCGTGTTTCAATTTCACACTCGCGGGTAAAATACAACTTTGCACCCTTGTATAATAACAACGATTCATTCATGGTAAAAAAAAAATTACACTGGAAAACATTTCCTATGCTACCTGTTTATTGCTGAATATTATTGTCTCGTCCACATTGAAAGTTATTGACACGTGTATCGTCTTATGACTGCCGATCAACGAAGTTTATACGCAGATCGTTTAAAATAGTACATACTACCTACCTATACGACACGATATACGAATTACGAGCACTTGTCATTATTCATTGTCTTAGGCGAGCCCGATTTAATAATTGAATTAATTTCGAGTCGGTGAGTGATAGGTAATTACAAAACAAATGGCGCGATTTATAGATTTCATACGATGAGATAGAGAGAAAGAACCAAGTAGGTAATACAACTTGGACATATTTTGTGGACAAAAATATAATTAGGTACATATACTCTGGCGAACCTGCTTAAGAGTAGAAAAACCGTCTCTCTCTCTCTCTTTCTCTCTCTATTTCTATCTCTTTCTCTCTCTCTTTCTCTCCTTCTAGCCTTAGTCCCACATGATGGTGGGGTTAGGTTAGGTTCCGAGTTTGTCTCTTCCATTTTTTGCTCTATCTATCAGTCATTATCATCATCATCATTATCAGCCTATGACACTGCAGGACGTAGGCCTCTCCTATTAACTATGCGTATAGACGCATTAGGAGGTAGTCGCCACGCTGGGCAAGCGGATTGGCGATCGCAGTAATGTGTCCACTATGATGACGCTGCTGCCCATCATCAATCTTTTATCAAATAGTGGTCAGTAACACTTCAATCCATTAGTCGACTCTTACGACACCCGCAGGAGGAGTACGGATGGTGACAAATGTATTCTTACTGCCGTCACCACACGGCAAATCTATCAGTAAAAAAAAAAAAATTAAACAAATGTAGGTGCTGAAAGTTGACGCCCATACTTACTAGATTGGTGCACGTACAGTGACCCAAAATGAGTCTTGGCCTCATACACAAGAGCACGCCATTTCACTCGGTCTTGAGCAGTTTCATGCCAGTCGTCACCAGCACCCAGCTCGCGAAGGTCCGCCTCGACCAGATCTTTCCAACGATACTTGGGGTGGGCGACAGGACGACGGCCATACAAACTTTAAATTTGTTGCTATTTTCTACTGCCCAGTCTGATGGTTAGAGTACAGGTACGGAACCAATAAAACCAAATAATATTTAAGTATTTCGGAGTTATGTAAATAAAATACTGATTGAAATCTAACTTGTGTTTTTTTTACATCACTTTTTCATCCTACCGACTGCGCCATGTAATAGTTTTGAATAAAAGATTAATTTAATTTAAACTTTTGTTTTTTTATTTTTCTTTACAAATATTAAAGACCTATGAAAACAAAATTTAAAGTCAAAACGTTTGTGTTACGAAGTAAAATTCTGTTAAGTGTAGCTTTCGTGTAGTTGTATCTCAAAGTCATATCATAAATCAATCGCATAGCGGATTTTATAAGCACAACGACGTAATGCTACGTTTTTGACAGTCTGTAGTTCCGTTTCATGACATTCACTACACAGACGGGTAAATGAATGAATGACGGGGTGTAGGATTTGGAAAAATTTAAATAACCGACTTCAACCGATATCTCCAAGATTCCCGATTTGTTTCCATCATTGGTTTCCTCAAACCCTATTTTCTGAATGCAAATTCTTGTAACTGAATGAAAATTACCAAAAACGCCAAACATGTGACATATGAAGAGACCGAATTGAGAACCTCCTCCTTTTTTGAAGTCGGTTAAGAATGAGATATTTACCACGCAAATTGCAATTATTGAGCACCCGATATTTTAGCACTGTTACAAATCCCATTTTACCCCGGTAAATATCCCGTTTTAAGTGATACTGATAATGTAAGTGACCATGTTTTTTTTTCTTTTATGTGACGAAGGTAGACAACTGAGCTCTCAGCCCACCTAATGGAAAGCAGGAATTGACGCTCATGGACATAGCGATCAAAAAATCGCCTATGCGCTGCCTACCATGAGGACTTAGATGGATTGCCTCTATCTATGCCAGTAACACCGGCTATCTTACCCCCAAACCGAAACACAGCAGTACAAACACTGCTATTTAGCGGCAGGTTAACGGGTAAGACGGTGGTAGCTATCCGGGCGGACCCTGCATGAGGTCCTACCACCAGCAAAAAGACTAACTTAGAAATAAAATTATAAAACGGTTTAATTCGCGTATAATAATTAAACTTAACTTCAGAATGTTTATAATTTTATTTCATGAGTAGATAATCATCGCGGAAACCGAAGAACAAAAATATTAAGACCATGTTAGCTTAAAAACTTACAAAACCGTGTTGTCTTGAATTTTTCATTCATTTCAATAGACATAAGACATTTATTCGTGGTATAGGTTTACAACAATAGTTAGCCTGGTTCCTGCACTAGGCAAAGCCTGTACTGCAGGTAACCAAAATTCGGAAAAGATACTTAAAGTAACCTATCAATATATATGAATTAATGAAGATTTAAGTAATTTGTGTAAACATATGTGTATGTGTAGGTGTCTATGTGTGTGTATATACGTGTGTAGTGTGTACATGTTGAACAAATGCTTACATTCACTGTACAACTCTCAGTAACTTCTCTATGTCCTCATAATGAAGAGACTTGAGCCATGTTCGCATTTTATTTTTTGTTTCTCGAAGAGATAGATAATAGATTGTAAACATGAATTACAACGACCTTTGACCAATTTAATATGTATATCCAATATATCTTTCAGGTCAGCATACTTCGGGTCATCGGCCCAACGCGGGAAATGCACAAAGAACACTGCGCTTTTGTGCTTTAGGGTAAAAGCTCATGTTGCAGACATCTTCAAAATCACCTACATGCTGTCTCTTAACTAGGTACCGTTTTGTTAATTTCATACCTACAAAGTTAAAACAAAAGGAAGTCAAAATACAGATGTAGTGAGAAATGACTTGCCTTCGGAAACGTTCGTCAACGTCATGCTGTTTCAGTCTATCTCACTGAGACTGACAGTAATAGCTGTCATGCTACTTCAGTCAGACTCGGTGACACTGCCTGAAACAGCATGTGTTTACGAACGTTTCCGAAGGCAAGTAATTTCTCACTACACCTGTATATTGTTTTAATTAACCTCCTCCTACCATAATTATAAGAAAAATCTTTATACTCTATATTTTAATTTTGATAACACTTACCAAATACCCCCTAAATTACTTCACTCCAATATTGTACTCCTGTACATGAAAGGTGACAAGGGTGATATAGGCAACTATCGACCTATCAGTCTGGTATCCCACATTTATAAAACTTTTATTAAAATAATTGAAAGCCGCATCTCTGGACAACTTGATCGACACCAACCGCCGAACCAAGCTGGTTTCTGCCCTGGATTCTCCACCACTGACCATCTTCACACGCTCAACCAAATCTTGTAAAAACTGCAGAATATAAGATTCTCTTATACTTGGCATTTGTGGACTACACCAAGGCTTTCGATAGCATTACTCACCATGCTATAATAACTGCGCTCGAAAATCAAGGCATCAATCCCACTTATGTCAGTTTATTAAAAGCCATCTACAATAATAGTACAGCCGACGTTAAGCTTGAGTCATCCGGTCCGTCGTTCAAGATACAGAGAGGTGTCAAGCAGGGAGACCCGTTATCTCCAAAACTATTCACCAGCACCCTAGAAGATATTTTCAAGGGCCTATCAAATTTGTGGGAGGCTAGGGGAATGGTCATGGGCGACAGGAAGTTGTCAAACCTCCGTTTCGCCGATGACATAGTTCTCTTTGCCTCTTCTGCCACAGAACTCCAGCAAATGCTCCAAGACCTGAGCAATGCAAGTCTTCAAGTTGGACTTCAGATGAACCGTGCCAAGACTCAGGTGATGACCAATAGCACGAAACATACGGTTGAGGTGGTATCCTGTCGTTTGACCAAAAATTGTTTAACAAAGTTACACTTGGCAACCAACTACTGGCAAAATTATGTTTCGGCAAATCCTTTTTTCGACAAAAACATCTTTGACAATTTATTATCTTAGCCAAATAATTAACAAATAAAATATCATTTCATAAGAGGTATTTTTGGCAAAAGAATATTTAACAACAAAGTAAACTAATAAATTTACCATTAGCCTAAAAATGTTTGCTAAAATGGGTTGGAGTATAGCAAAGTGGGTTTTTTTGTTGCAACCCAGTAAATTTTTCCCCAAAATCAAAAATAGCCGAGATATTCGACATCAAATTAAACAAAAATTAACATAACATTCATCGTAAGCTTGACCAAACTCTGCAGTGAGCGAGCGAAGCGAGCGAACAAAACCTTCCGGGGCAGATCCGACTCGGATAGGTTAGGTTAGGTTAGGTTAGGTTAGGTTGGGGCAGATCCGACTCGGATAGGTTAGGTTAGAAGACTAAGGCGGGGCGGGGGCTCCCGCCTTAGTCTTCGAGGTTATTTTTTTATTGTAACCCAGAAAACTTTTCCCCAAAATCGAAAATGGTCGAGATAGGTATTCGGTGAATGTACAAATATGTCAAACGTAGTTTTAGGTGACATGTAAAATATACAATTGATTTATTTATTAATTTATACATTGTTCTAATGTATTAATTGCTTACTGATTATTTGTCAATTGAGTTTTTGTAAAATGATACATTTGCGGAATAACATTTTTGCCACTTACTACATTGGTGAAACGTTTGTTGTAAAATAAATATTTGCTAACATTGTTTTGGTTAAACATTAGTGAACCGGTTGAGGTAGATGGGCAGATCATACACTATGTTGACGAGTATATTTACTTGGGCCAGCTAGTCTCTTTCAGCAACAGGCAAGACAAAGAAGTCGAAAGCCGTGTCGAAAACGCTTGGAAGAGCTACTGGTCCATGAAAGAGCTAATGGAGGGTAACCTTCCATTGTCACTTAAGCGAAAACTCGTTGACATGTGTATTCTGCCTGTCCTAACCTACGGTGCCCAAACATGGTCGCTCACTGAGACTCAGAAGTCCAAATTGAAGATCTGCCAGCGGGCAATGGAGCGTAGTATCCTAGGTGTCAGGAGGACCGATCGCATTCGGAACACCACACTGCGCTCAAAAACCCGCATCGCTGACGTTGGTAAGAAAACTGCTAGGGTCAAGTGGGACTGGGCTGGCCACGTCTGCCGCATGCATCCGGATAGGTGGGCTACCGTAGCCACCAAGTGGATGCCACAAAATAGGCGCGGACGAGGCAGCCCCAAACGGAGATGGCGGGACGACCTGGATGCCTTTCTTAACAACTGGCCGGAGGAAGCACACACTCGGGAGTCATGGAGTTTGAGGGGAGAGGCCTTTGCCCCGCAGAGGGACACAAATTTAGGCTGATAAAAAAAAACATTTTAAAACTCTGGAACAAATTTCTGCCCTAGATAGATTTTTGTCATTGTATTGGATTATTCGACGTTTATACCATTATTGTTTCTTACTGATCATCATGTCATGATTCTAAAATTAATTCCACGCAGCTGAAGTTTATCAGAAGCGTTTTTTTATTTTTTTATGTATTATTTATTCATGAAAACACAATTACATAATTTTACATGAACATTCAGTGTGCCAAACTGGAGTAACCAGTTTAATGGCGCTACGCTCAATTCTTACTTAACAAATTTTACAATATCGTGTTTTACTATTTACTATTGTTAGTAGGAAGAAGGCATGCATTATGTTAGAACATTACAGTATGTTATCACAGTGAGGGTCTCCCCAAATAGCGGCAATAATATGTAATACCAACAATAATCTATCTAGTTCTAATAAAGCCCACACGGTGGCAACACACTGTGTGATAAAGTAGGTATGTGGCTATTGTTACGAAGTAGTTTGTAATTAATGGCAGGTTGTAATTTCTTCACAGTCGTATTTGGGCCAATCAACTTTTCGATCGACACTAGTTTGTCCCATAACGCAGGTGACAATTTCATCAAATTTACAAGCCCCACACTAGTTCACATCGATACATTTAGGTTCCAAACTGTTTTTCATTGTAAATATGTGTATAATTTTAATTGACGTACATTTGCAAGTTCATGAAAAGTAATGCAGCAGACAGAAAATATGTCGATCGAAAAGTTGATAAAAGTTGATTGGCTCATTTTGGGAAATTACATTACAATATGTGATTTTAAAATAAAAGCGAAACTACGTTTGTATTGTACGGAGAATCGAGCATACTGCGGATCATTAAGATTGTGTTGTGGTTGTGGGTACTAAACGAAGATAAGATATAAAATAGATATATATTTGACAGCCTCCATAGCCTAGTTGGTAGTGACCCTGCCTACGAAGCTGGAGGTTCCGGGTTCGAATCCCGGCGAGGGCATTCTTTGTGTATTTATTTATCACAAATGTTTGTTCCTTGGTAATGGCTGTCTATGTATTTAAGTATCTATATGTATCTATCTATTATATATATCGTCGCCTGGTACCCACATCACAAGCCTTAATTGAGCTTACCGTGGGACTAGGTCGATTTGTGTAAGATGTCCCAAGATATTTATTTATTTATATAGATACAACCAGCTACTTTATTTAAATACGTAAAAAAACATGACCAAGAAACAAATATTTGTGATAAGCACATAACTTTATTCCTTCGCCGGATTTCGAATCCAGAATCTCAAGATTCGTAGGAAGGGTCACAACACTCACAACCTCACTAAATATATGTAAAAAAATCGTCCATTATGGTTAAACTTCCTCGTCTGTGGTCTATCAAGAATGTATTACTGTAAAAAAAACCTTGAGAAGAAATAAAACTAATCAAACGCATTAATCGGGTATATTTACTAAATTAAACTATATCACGAAGTTTCGAACACTTTACAGCGTTCGTGGTCTGCTCTGACCGAATAATCGTTTGAATTTATTTCATGAGTAAGTAGGTAATTATCGCGATAACCGAAGAACACATACATGTATATAACAACAAGAATACATGGTCCGTTGGGTCCTAGCGCTTTGAGTCTCTTCAAATTATCGAAGAGACTCAGAGACGCCACGGGAGACCCAAGGCAAGGGCTGGCAGCTTCCTCGCTCAACGCATTAGCTTGGCAATCCAGCGAGGAAATGCTGCCAGCGTCCTGGGTACCATTCCACAGGGGCCTGTTTTAGATTTTATTTAGTTTTAGTTTAGTTATACTTTTTAAATTAATTTTTGTATGTACTTAATTGTAGTTTGTTTATTTACCGAAGAAAATATTATCTTGAGAAGAAAAGTTTCCAATAACTTTGGTGACAGACATCCTTTCGGCTCGTCTCCACAGAGAGGGGTAAACTATCGCCACATTTACCCCATAGGAAATTAATAGCCAACGCGCCCCTCACGTACTTCGTATTTGGCACGCCGCCATCTTGGCTCCAACCCAGCCCCCACGGCTGTGATCTCCGACACAGTATCACAGAAACTAGCTAACTGAACACTCGTTAGAGTCAGCTAGATAAACATTTGGTTAAACTTATAAAACACGTTCGGCATTGCGATTTAAAAAGTTTGAGGTTAATAGACAGCGCGCGTTTTTTTGTTTTTTTTTGCGCTAAGGCGTTTTTGTGGCTTCCTTTGTTTGGAATTGCAACTACGGCTGAAGAACACGGTAAGTTTGATTAGATTTAAAAAGTGAGTGAAAATGTTCTTAATTTTTTAAAAAGGAGAAGGTTCTCAATTCGCTTGATTTTTTGTTGTTGTATGTATGTTACCTGATATCTCCAAGAATCGTGATCCGAATTTAAAATTTCTTTTTGTGATCGAACGTGTATAACCCCGAAATGGTCTCGTTGGCACCAAGTTGGGGTCTGATGGTGGGATCTTGGAGAAATCGAGGGATCTCTTCAAATGTTATTGGTACATCTATGGCGCTTTTGGTAATTTTCATTCATTTACAAGAATTTGCATTCAGAAAGTAGGATTTGAGGATAGGAAACCAATGATGGAAGCCACAGATAATAGGATCTTGGAAAGATCGGTTGAAGTTGGTTGTTTTTAAATTTTAAATTTGTTGATTACCTATTAAGTTATTTAATTGGGTTATACAGCTTTCGCGAAATCGGGTGTCTTTCCTTTTCTATCGACATTGCGAAAATTAACGGTTCTGGGACATACATATTAGGTTTTGACCACATAATTGTGAAGAACCAGAAGCCACCCATCGGCTTGTTTTCGTCCAACAAGAGAATAAGGGTAATTTTCATATGTCCACAGGAAAGCCTTGTAATTTAACTTATACAAAAAATCTGTATGACCCAATTATACTGAAAGGAATCATGGTTTTATTTATAAAAAGAAAACAATCGCATTTCATTATTTTATTACCTATCTGATTTCATCCTAAATTCTTTCCACCCATCAACTCTCATATTATTCTAAATCATGAAACAGTAACATACTGCTAGGTATATTTCTTTGAATGGTTTGTTTACATTGTTCACACGTCAACACATGTGTCAACACTGTAGGTCACTATAATTTGTCTACGAATACATGAATTACTATTTTAGAGGTCTGAAATCAGCAAACGATCAGATTAGTGGATAAATATTAACAGCGGGGTCAAAGATAACCACGAAGCGCGGGGTTGAAAAACTTAACCCAACTCGAAAGGCTCTATAGAAAATCAAAACATCGCAGTTCATTCTCTGAATTTCATATAGACTCACATAGAATTAACACTTAAATGTACAGAGCTATCTATCTATTACAAAATTTCATAAATAATTGCCCTTGAGGTTAAATGTTTTTTTATTGATAATTCTTTATCGTCTCAAACTAGTTTCATATAGCTATTTAAAATATAAAAGATCCCAAAAGGCATTAGTCCATTTACCTCTCACGTGTCTAAATCTAAATAACCTACGAACTAATAAAACATGGTTGTCACACGCCATTAAATGTAGTAATATTCATTATAGTACGGTCAAATCGTATATTAAACTCGCAAAACATGTAGTAAAGTTTTGGTATGTTGTTTAGACACCATAGGGCACTATAAAACCACATTTTGCAAGCAAAAAAAAGTTGTGCTAGTTACGTAGTACGTGAAAAACTGCGAAATTTACGGTCATTTTTCAGTTTCTGATTTTTATTAAAAAAACCTTACGTTTTTTGACATTATATGTTAGGAAGCGTTTAAAGATTAATAAATTTCCAACAAGTTGAGCTAACATGTATTACCGTAGGTCTTATAGTTTTAGAGATTTGCGACTTCTTAAAAGTACTCTTTTTTGTAAACTAACGCTATTTTGAGTTTTCCTAACGATTTCGGCTTAATATCGCCTCACCTAATTATGCTACGAAAAACATGCAATAATGACTTTATAGCGCACTTAATATTCTTTCGTTAAAGGGTAAAATCATGTCAGCAAACTTTGTAATTGAAAATAAAAAGGCGTAATTCTAAAGGCAGTAGGCCCGCTATCTAAGTTTTTCATACAAATCGCAAGTCGTGTTGCAAAGCTGCAATTTTAGTATATTATATAGGCCCTATAAGGACGTACAAAAATGTATATTACAAGAAATACAAAAAAACAATTTCGGCATAAGACGAAAAAAACTGAAAAATTATTGGACTTCTTTTACTTTTTGACGTTTAATTAAGAAACTATTATCTTTTTGATACTAATAGCTACAAAACTTAAAAAGAATATTAAATTTGAAAGGATTTGAGCTACCTTGCATTACCCTAAATTATATAGATTTAGAGATACGACATTTCAAAATGTGCCCTTCATTAAGTTAAGAAAATAAATGCATGTTTTGAAGCCTCGTATACCCCCAACTATAAGACTTACAGTAATTGTTATCGGCTCAATTTGTTCCAAATTTAATGTAGTTGCTATCTACAATTACTTTTTTTTTCTTAGCGCGAACGTTTTGCCAATATTTAGTGAATAGCTTTAACGTAACCTAAAATTTGTTTAATTTTTGATATAAGGGCACTTTATGAAATGTCGTATCTCAAAATATATATAGCTTACGGTGATGCAACGTAGCTCAAATCCTTTCAAATTTAATGTTCTTTCTTAATTTTATAGGAATTAGTATCAAAAAGATAATAGATTTTTAGTTAAACGTCAAAAACTAAAAAAAGTCCGATTTTTTTTCCGTTTTTTACGTCCTATGCCCAAACTATTATTTTGTTTTTCTTTCAATATGCATTTTCGTATATATCTATAAGGCCTTTATAATATAACAAAATTGCAGCTTTGCAACTCGACTTGCGAATTCTATGAAAAACTTAGATAGCAGGCCTCCTGCCTTATGAATTTCGCGTTTATACTTTCAACTGCAAAGTTCACTGACCTAATTTTACCCTTAAATTAAAGAATATTAAGTGCGCTATAAGGTCATTATGGCATGTTTTTCGTAGCATAATTAGGTGAGGCGATATTAAGCCGAAAATGTTAGCAAAACACAAAATTTTATCTAGTTTACAAAAAGGAGTACTTTTTAAAGTCTCGAATCTCTGAAACTATAAGACCTACGGTGATGCATGTTAGCTCAACTTGTTGGAAATTTATTAGTCTTTAATCGTTTAATAACATATGACATCAAAAAACGTAAGGTTTTTTAAATAAAAATCAGAAACTAAAAAATGGCCATAAATTTCGCAGTTTTTCACGTACTACCCAGCTAGCACAACTTTTTTTTGCTTGCAAAATGTGGTTTTATACTGCCCTGTGGTGTCTAAATAACATACCAAAAATGCAGCGATACTACTTGATTTGCGAGTTTAGGGTAAAATTATGTACGATTTGACCGTACTATTATTCAGTGACGCCATACACGGTTTTCAAAATGTTTTTAATTTTTTTTTTACAAGAGTCACGATTAAATATACGTCATTTATGAATTTCTGTATGAACCTATATAAAGACCTGCTATTTTAAAATTGTTGTGATTTCCATCCAAGTTTTGATTGGCTATACGAGTATTCTATTTGAATTTGTCAACGATTTTGCGCGGACATATGCGCGGTGTCATGAAACGCGCTATGCTCACCTCGTCAATGCCTAATTGTTCTTCGGGGCATTTTTGAGCTCATATTATATGAGCGTGACGCGGGCTTAGTGCTTGATAAATTAAACCTAGGCTCTCCGAAACATGTGGTGTTCGGAGAGCCTAGGTCTAATGACGAAGAGAGAGAAGAGAGAGCCACGCGAGGTGTCTAAATACACGTGAGTTTAACCGTATAAGTATTTACATGGTTGCAAGAAACAACGATCAAAGGAGAAAGACGCAAAACCCCCAAAAGTGAACTAATATCAATAAAACCGAAATAAACTTTTTAAATAACGTAGGTAGCGGGAAGTGCGGTGCGCCAAGAATATCGTTACGATGTTTTGATTCCGGCGGGAAGTTGATTTGGCCGACAATCGCTTTTGTAAATATTTTGGACGCGATCACGGGTACGGGAATCAATTAAATGAAGGAAATAGAACGATGTCGCAATACGGCGTGACATGCGTTTTCATGACGTTTTGATTTATCCCCTGGAAAGCCGTTGGCATACATTTGCTTGTTGATTAATTACTTTAATAACTTCACTTCACTATCACTACATAATATAAAATAATGTCACTTTTTTTCTGTCCCTATGTCCCTTTGTACGCTTACATCTTTAAAACTACGCAACGGATTTTGATGATATTTTTTTTGAATAGAGTAATTCAAGAAGAAGGTTTTTATGTAGGTATAGTATCCGTGCGGAGCCGGGGCGGGTCGCTAGTTATTTTATATTATAGTCCAATTGGGTTGTGACGGATCTGTCACTAAGGTGTGAAATCGAATTGGAGATCAAAAATGTAAACAAATGGGATACCACCACAAAAAAATAATCACGAGAGGGGGGTAATCTACAATCATTCAAATACTTATAAAAAATGCGTATTTACCGTCACTGACGGTACACAGAATTTTCAAATATTTTACAATGTTTTAATACAAAACATTAAGCGAAATATATAATTTTTTAAATGATATATTTCGCTACTTTTAATAAAATGTAAGGTGTTTAATTTATACTAGTGGCAATGATAAGAAATCTTAAACATTTGATTTGCAGTTATAACAATAACTAGTTTATTCGTAATTTAATACACGAACTACACTAAGAACCATTTAAGAGGGTTTGCATTTATAACTATTTTCTTCAAAAATCAAAACAAGAGGGTGCACCAAATGACTGTTTTATGAATTTTTACTCCTAAAATTTAGCATTACAACGTATACAGATTTTAGTAATTTGTACCTACAAATCAATCATTTTCATATTTTAATCGAAATGGATTCGATCGTAACTAAGATGAAGACTGAAATTCGTTCCCCGACTATCCTAAAGATTAAAGTAACACGACATTCGTTTTCAAACATTGATTATGTTGATTATTTACATCATTCTAGCAAATTTTCTAGGTTTTATTTTTGTAATCAGGAACTGTCGACACTCAGATGTATGGTTTTTATTGTCATATCCAAAAATATGTTAACGATTGTGATACTTTGTGTATCGAACATACTTTGACTTTCGCGTATCTACATCTACACATTAGTACATTGTGCATCAAGGGAGGTAAGTACGGAATTACTAACGAGAGTGTTAGAAGCCCGACGCCGTCAGGCGGAGGGCTTTTATGACTCGAGTTAGTATTCCGCTTACCGACCGTGATGCATACAATGTTTTTCATCACACTTGCCGACAAAAAAATAAGTTTAAAGAAATAACATTATTAAATGACGTACTGACATTTCTATTACTCCCTAGGGAATTTCACTTTTCTATTACTCCCGGTGCGCGCGCAAACAATGGCGCGCTTAGACAGCAAGTGTGATGAAAAAAACATTGTCTTAGGTTTAGTACCTGTAAGGATAGTTGTAAGTGAAGTGTTAAATAAAATAAAATACAAAAGCAATCTCAAAATGCGACGTTAATTTACAAAGGTGTTAAAAACTACATTCGATATAAACCGTTTTATACCCCTGGAATGTCACTTTAACATTGACTTTGTTATGTCATGTCATTGTCATAGATTGTTTACATTTTTGATCTCGAATTCCATTTCAGAGCTTAGGCACTCCAGGGGTTAATATCCAAATTCGATAACGTCCAAAGTAATAGGCAACCTAAAACCCCTGATAGTTTTTTTTCTGAATTAGCATAATAGTACAATCAAAGGCAAAATAAGGTAAGGTGTATATAAAAAATTACAAAAATATGTCCCAGTGCACTTTAATTTTGTGTAAGAAGAATGTCGTTACAAATTAAGTGGATTCCTTCGATACATATTTTTGCACATGACTGTATGATAGTACTAGTAGATAGTATCAAAAGAAAGGTAATTTATAATGATGTAAAGGTTTCTAGATTTTTTTAAGTGAACCGTTTTCGAACTCTCAAAAGTTGTAAAAGGTGGACACTTCGTGAAAAATAAACTCTTTCAATGATTTTTGTTGTAGCTTTTGAGATCTAGCAGATTTTTTATACGTACGATCTAGCAGGTTTTTTATACGTAGCGAGTGCGTTGTAGCGTTGGAAATATCATAGTAGTTGGCACTCCGCTTGCACGTTATACGCACGCAGGCAGTGTGCCATCTAATATGACTTTAAATACGCTACAACCCGCACGCCACACACGTACTGCATATGCATGCAAAGAGGAATTCCCTAGGTTTATAAAAAAATTAGTAACTTGTTTAATATTAATTTGTCTTAAAACTATTTTTTTACTCGCAATCCTGATGAAAAACTATACTTATAGACGCTTATCATGAACAACGCGGCATCTCAAGACACTACCTTGTGGTCATTTTAATTCTAAAGGTGCGTTCAAACCAAAAGAGCATTCGCTGTTCTATCCCCCGTTCTACGAAATCAACCAATCACGTTTTGTGTAACGATCGAATTTCGTAGAGTGGGGGTTTAGAATAGCGAATGCTCTTTTGGTTTGAATGCACCTTAACAATGAAGCACTAGAATTCCAATTGCAGGCGTGTACTATTTTGGAATACAGCGTTGTTCATGATAAGGAAATTATTTGCATCATAGTCGGTAAGCACCTCCCTAGATCTATTATAAATATAATAATAAGTTATAGAAGAATGACGTCGTATATGGCGAAATGTTAGCCAAACTTCAATCAAGGTCGTCTTTGTGTTCACAATTTCCACAAATATAAATAACTTCAAGAGCAGAGTTCAACGACGGATGTCTAAAAATACGCCATTTGCTTATATCCGCCATCTTGTGTCTGGCGATTAACCTTAGCGGTGGAAAAATATTTATGAGATCTGAATACATGGAGGTTGAATCTGTTTTATGTATAGATAACATCCTATTAGATCAGTGGAGGTAAAGATGCCAATTTATCATTAAATCGTAGCTATAAATAACCATTAAAACTCTTATTTCATAAGGATTATATACAGACGACTACAAAAATATGTTCCACATTTAAATATTAGATGTCATACGTACAAAAGAAAAACACATTGGATTTGAACTTTTTGAGTGAAACAATTTGAGTGGTTCCACAAGAATATTAAAGACTTATGAAACGTTTTTCAATAAGGTAAATAAATTAAGTATTAAATGAATATCGATTCGCGGTTAAGGATATACTGACAAGGTAAACAACTCTATTACAAATTAATATAAAAAAAAAAATTAAAAAATATATATGTTTATATAACACAAATAGTATTCTGTATTTTGCGCGCATTATTAAATACAAAATTAAATGGTAAATAGCGTATTGCTTTGCCTATACAAAAGAGCGTGAAATATTTGATATGGTAAACTAGCTAAAGCAATTTTAAACCACTATTATCTATTACGAAAAAACTGCCGATTAGATTTTCAAATTCGAAGAAATAGAGACACCGTCTTGATATCAATGTACATGCTATTTATGTACTCTCAGAACGTGTGCTGCCAATTACAATAAAATTATGTCATAAGAACACGCCCTTTCAATGTTATCACGTGCTGAAAGTGTCTGGTCGCTATGGCAACGGCGTTCTGATTGGCTGCGGCAGCAGACAGCTAGTGTCCGCACTGACCTTGTCATGGCGTCACATCAAATTTTTAATGTGTATTATGCAGACGAGATTCCGTCCAAATTGGCATATAGACGTGAATGATGTAAATGTCTATGGAGTGATAGTAAATTATGCTGTCAATGGGATGAAAAGGGATGTTGGATAATTGAACAGTTGTTATCATGTGATAATATACTTGCCAAAATATTTGATACCGGAAAGTCCGTGAATGTCGATAATACAATTAATACATGGTAATCTAATGGGGAAGGGAAACTATCGAACTGAAATTATTCATAATGGTCGAAACAAGAGTTTTTATATTTCATTAACAATTTGGTCAAAAAAATGAGACTGATTTAAAGAATTTGAGGAAATAACAGCACTAAACCATGCTATTTGTTAGACTGGCAATAGTGATTTGTTGATGTATGTCATTTCATTCGAATTTACATCAGTTTGATTTGCCTAAGTATAATACAGTCAGTTACCATGTTTGAAAAGCCTGTCATATCATCGTGATACATCACTCGAACGAGTAACACTCATAATAACAGTCCGACGCCAACTTCTTGATATATTTTTTATATTACTTAGGAAAACAGATTTGTTGCACAGTGCGTGCACCGTTTTAAAGCTATATCGAACTTACTATCTAGATTATAAAATTTGGGACCAACTAAAGTGTAATAACCCAATAGAAGAGATGTCTACGAAAATTGTGAAGGATACGACTTTTCTTTTTGCCTACAGACTAACTGTTGTAGCTAGCCAGACTTATTATCGAATCTATGACGCCATTTATTAGGCCAAGATCTCGTTTATTCAGCCACAAGGTGTGCCCATATAAGTAGCGTCGGAAATTGGCAACACTATAGCAATTGTCATCCAACTGTCAGACCAACCTCGGCCGGTCGAGCGTTGACCCGTTTTAAGCTTATTTTTAGGTTAGTTAGTCTAACTGGTATCGAGAGGATAACAGAATGTTACGAAATGATATAAGAGCGAGAAGTAGGAAACTCTTAATTATTGGCAATAATTTTCGACTGAAATTAGGATTGAAGTACTTTTAAATAACCTGTTTTATGCGATAATGTATGTTGGCCCTTTAAATGCATTGAAATTTAAAGATCAAAAATCTTGTAAAATGTAGAATTAAAGTAGCTTAAACATTTATTTATTTATTGATAAAAACATACAATTTCGCCTTAAGAGCTATAGCCAAAGTAGGGCAAACACAGAAAATAAATCAAGATATGAGGATGTAAAATTATACAATATAAGAAAACGTGCGAATTCCTTACCTTCCAGTTCCACAGTGCTCTAACAAGAATAAATAAAATTAAAAATTATTGTTTTCGGACACATGACTATAAAAACCCCAGGCACACACTATGACAAAAAAACCGGCCAAGTGCGAGTCAGACTCGCGCGCAAAGGGTTCCGTACCATTATTAATTTATTATTAAAAACATTACAGTTAAATCAACCTACCTCAAGATATATAGGAGATAATTTAATCAAACCAGAAATCGTTGATAGAGTTTATTAATGTGCATAACATATATTTTTTTTAGAATTTTATATCGCGTAGTTTAAAAATTGAGGGGGAGGACACATTTTTCAGACTTTGAGAGCTGATATCTCAAAAACGATTTGCTTAAATAAAAATAAGATTTATAAACCTTGATATCATTTTCAAAGACCTTTCCATTAATACCCCACACGCCTATATACAACTAAAAAAATTGTTCTATCCCTCAGTTACATGTATGGAATGGAGGGCCCCCACCCCAATGGTTTTTCTTACAATTTAGTATCATAATCCTGTAGCGGTTCATACAACACATATCCTTACCCAATTTCGTTACTGTAGCATTTATAGTTTCCGAGTAAATCGGCTGTGACAGACGGACAGACAGACAGACGGACAGACGGACATGACGAATCTATAAGGGTTCCGTTTTTGCCATTTTGGCTACGGAACCCTAAAAAACCCAGTCACAAATCCATAGTTAAAGAGTGTTATCTATGTATATTATCTAGACACTCGGTAGCCAACTACGAGCCATGACGTAGCACCTGAGCGTAGCTCTTCTTAACATCGAAAGTTAAAGATTATAGTTATTTGTTTTACTAGGGAGCAAAAGGATTGTTTAACTCTCGTGCAAATATTGGTTTTAAGGCACGAGAGTTGAACAAGCTTTGCTGCCGAGTGAAACACAACATTTTTCACCACACTAAAGCGAGGAAACATGCGAAATAAAACTCAAACATAACAAATTAGAAGGTATTTATTTGCAAGTCCTCAACTTCCAAAAAATAAACAAATCAACAAATAATAAAACAATAACCTCAAATATTTATCTTGGCGTGGCAATGCTTAAAACTTCAGGATAATTCCAAAATGAGACTCATGTAGTTATTGGCGATTTTTCTGTGATTTTCGGAATTATCCCACTTTCGCATCTCGCAATTACCCGAAAACTTGAAAATTAAGAGTGAAAGAAAACAAAACACGACCGAACTCGTTTAGATTTTAAAAGAAAAAAATATTCGGATGCGTTCTAAAATTTGCATAGTGTCAACACTTTTATTTTCCTATTGTTTTTATATGACGTATTTTTAGAACGTTTAATTAAAAACCTTTTACAAGAAAATGTGGTATTTAATTTGGATTATAGCATATTGAATATACAATATTATGAAAGGTTCATGTGTATGAATCTGTTTGAAACTATTGAGTTTTCGAACGTACTGTCTAGTTCAAACGTCAAAAAGCCATGGATTTAGAATATGGCTATGGATTTGACAACGTAATAATAATAGCAAGAACGAAAGGGATGGTCTTATGAAACTTTTTACTAGTGGAAGTGAAAAGGAACGATAATCGTCCGTCCTTATCACTGTGCCACTATTTTTTGTGTGTGTGTGTGTTAGATGCTAAGTCTAAGTGCCACACATACAAGTATCTTCTTAGTAGTAAGTGACTATGTCTATCCCTCTTAGTGGCACACTATGTGCGGCCCCTCGCAAAAAGCTTATTGCACTCTCAGGCCGTATAAGTTATTGCTTTAGTCTACCTAGAAGATTAAAAAAAAAACTTTAACCTCTAGAGGTTAAAACACAGTTTTGCGCTCTGAAATTGAAGGACAAACAGCGTGTTTACGAGCAGTGTGGTGAAAAAGTATTATTTGGTTGAGAAGAATATGAATTGATTTTATACATTCAGTAGAGCCTCAGCAATGCGACCTTTAAAAAAGTGGCCTTGTTTGACTTGAGTTACTAAACGTTCGGATTTAAATTCGTCCGTTCATCGACCATTCGTCAGTAGAATCTAAAAAAAAATTAAACAAATATTGACTTTCCATAGCATTTGACATTTTTGACATCCATTTTAAGTTGGTGATAAAAACCAAGATTGTGTTCTAAAAGGCGTGATTATGGAATAATGCAAGTTTTTAGGTTTGATTACATTTTTTTTGTTTGGACTATTGGTGACGATGGCAACACAATAGCTGTCAATTTTTGTCACAAAGTACCAATGTGCTGTACTGTACATCTAAATATTACATTGAAGCCTCCACGCGCAAGCACATAAGTGGGCAGAAGACTTCTTCTTTCTTTCTCCTGGCTTTTGTCCCAGTTCATCTGGAGTCGACCCTCCTAGTAATTCAGCGCCATATCGCACGGTTGTGGGTTGTCTCGTCTGTTGTGTTCATTAGGGGTCCCCTTTAATATGCCTAATATTAATAGTCCTAATATGAATTCGCATAACGGATTTGGCATAATTAATTAAGCATAATATTGAATAGGCAAACTAATAAAATTCCATAATGCTTAATACGCATATTACTGATTATGCATAATTGAAATATGCATAACATTATTAAATATAACTTTATTCGTCCTAATATGTATTAGCATAAACTTAGAAATCAAGCGAATGAGGCAGATCAGGGTAAAACCAAGACAGTAAGGTTAAGTTCAAAAGACTAATAAGCAGGAGCGACGAAGCGAAGTTGAAGCCTAGGGTTCGTCGATATCTCCTACACATCCTAATAAACACGTCAGATTCAATCAATTAAATAAAACATTAGGTATTTAATAATCAATTTTATTAGTAACTAGCGACCCGCCTCGACTTCGCACGGGTACTATACCTACATAAAAACCTTCCTCTTGAATTACTCTACCTATTCAAAAAAAATCTCATCAAAATCCGTTGCGTAGTTTTAAATATTTAAGCGTACAAAGTGACATAGGGACAGAAGAAGTGACTTTATTTTATACTATGTATTGATGAAGAAATCACATCGTGGTAGACGCATGAGGCGCACAGTACAGAGTGTGTACCTATTTAATGCGGGCGTATATTTTAATGATGCTTAAAATAGGATCTAGGGAACCTATTTACCTATACCATTATTTCTACGATCACAAAACGATAACTGTATCCCGTATGAAATACACACGCCGTACTTATGAACATTTTAAATTGCTAGGGTAAAAATGTGTGTAATAATAATTAAAATAATCAATATTTACTATAAAAATATAAGTAGGTATACATGTATATCAGTCAATAAAATATGTCAAGACCTAAACATTAACTGTTATACCTACGCACAACGCACAAGTAGGTAAAAAAAAAGTCTAAACTAGTTTGAAATTGGAAGCAATATATAGTATATAATAATATTTTTAATACGTACTAATCGACAGTAACTTGGCAAAAATATTAGGTACTATATAGTATCAGTTTCGCTACGCAATCTATGATCGGTCATTATTATTTTATCTATTATATTTTATACCTTTCATTAAGTATACCAATTAGAATTATGCTCATCCTAATTATTCCAAATCATCGTTATGATAGTTTACGTTATACGTAAATACATTATGCGTAATCGTTTATGCGAAATTATGCTTATGCCACTTAAATAGTATGCTTAACAACGCTATGCCAATATGAAGTATGCGTAATAAATTATGCGAATTAATATAGACTCGTTCATTAGCTTTAAGTCCTTTTTAATAGTTTGGAGCCAAGTTGTTGGGAGAATATTGAAGAGAAGAAGAGAGGCCTCGGTCGACCGACCGAGGTCTCTCTTCTTCTCTTCAATATTCAACACTTTCTTGGTCATTTGGCCCGACATGCTCTTGGCCGGTTTTTAATAGTTATTCTATGGAACTGACACATTAGGTCCTAAACTGAATCTTATTAGTATATCTTGTTAGCTCCCCTTTATTTCTTCTTAAACGCAGTTATACTATTTTTACATGACCATGTAGTGTAGAAAAGAAACACGCGTATCTCAATTTAAAACTATCAATCTCCATCAGTATTGCCTGCTGAAACGCAATAAATTAAGCGGCACATGTCTGTCTTATCTATGGTTCGTCATTAAAAAGAAACTACAAAGATGGCAGCTATCCAACCTGTGGCAATGAACGCTTTTCTTGGAACAACTGAAAAAGTTTCGCATAAGATGGAAATGATGAAACCTTTGTTTATTTTCCTTCGGGAACGGAAATTCCGTTTGCAGAATGCTTCATTAATTTTAATGATGGCCGTTACTTTGAATTTGAAATAGGAATTTTAATTGATAATTTCAGAATTGGTTCTCTCTTTCTTAAACATCGTCCTTAAATATAATAGGTAACTAATACTTCTTCGAATGAGTACTTTTAAAGAGTCGATTTTTTATAGTAAGTATGGTAAATGGTATTGAATATAAATTATCAAGAACAGGAATTTTCCATGGTAAAAATTAAACTTGAGTTACTTGAGCCAGAGGGATTGATCGAGGCTACTAACAAATAAAATATGGAATACCAAATTGGCTTTCATAAACGGTCCTGAATTTTAGTTGACACGTGCACCCCCTCTTCAATGCATCACGGTAATGAATTTCAATATCAACCTAAAAAAACTTAAACCGCCATTTAAAAATTGTTGTTGTTGGTCCATCAAAGTTTTGATTGGCTATATTCTATAAACATTTGTCAAAGATGTTGCGCCGAAATATGCGCGGTGTTAAGAAAACACTATGTCCTGCCCATCTTGGCACAATTGAACAATTGTTTTTGGGAGCATTTTTGAGCTGGCGTTAGACGTCCATGTCATATATGGTCGCAGGATCGAGGTATTTTTTCGACTTATTAACTTATAATCGGGACATTTTTTTCACGATTCGTTAGTTGTCTCCAGACTAAAAGTTGCGTGACCGCCCCTATGGCAACTATAAATGATAAGTCCTTGGACCTTGTAATGGTAAATAAATGGTAATGATATGGCCTCGTAGAATAAGAAGAGAATAATCACTCGTTTCGCTACCAACTAGCCCATATAATTTTCCATGTGTTGCCAACTAGTTCCAATTTGTTTTTAATAAATCTAGCTCCATATGCTTTGAGATTTGAGTATTTATAACTAAACTACGTAATAAATTTGGTCATAAGTATTTAAGAAACCGAACACATGTCTGACAGTCAGTTTGGAAGGGTTCCAAGTCACCAGGATTTCTAGATCGTGTGTACAAACAAATCTATGGATAGCAATAGGGGGTCAATGCCATGTTATCCACACCATGTTTTTTTAATGGCAGTGGCATACAAGCATATTGTCCGCTTGTTGGAAAGGAGCTAATTGCAACTCCAGAGGACTGTTAAATCCTCATGGCCAGGATTCATGACCATTCATAGCCATTTATGGCCGGGCCACGACATTGGTCTAAGGCGACCTCTAGGGCGGAAAACCATACGTGCGAGAAGGAGTTCCGAACTCGACTTCTCACTCAAACTTATGGATTCCATAAGGAAGCCATAAGAGAGATAAATAAGAAACAGAATATAAGAGAAAAGCTGATACAAAATAGAAATACAAATTGCTAACAAGAAAAGTTCTCGAATGCCGGAATCTGTTTGTTGATCGGCCAAACACTATTCTACAGCACGACCTTGCACTAATTTCCACCGAAATACGTAGAAAGTAGAAACACGTGGCGAATATTACGTATACTTGGATCACAATGAAGATAAAACAATGAAATAATTATGTGTCTATAGGCCAAGATTTTCAAAATATTGGCGAGGACTGAATCAGCTGAGCTTCGATAAAGAGGTAGGTATATCTATTCAGTCAATGAGGCTTCCAAAGATTCACATTATAACAACTCCACGCCAACGCGACAGCAACTCTATTCACACTTTCGATGACTGGTTGATCCACCCAATGGTCACTAATGGACAACGCAGCGTGAACGAGTGGACAATGCAAATGGTTGCTCGATACACGTCAGTCGAAAACGCATATAGTCGCCGCGTGGACAACGTGTAGTCAATGTGTGACGAACGTGTCAGATTTGATCTACTAATCTAATATAATTTTTTGAAATTAAACCTAGAACATAGGGGCTTAAATTTTAATATTTGAGATAGGGTCGAGTTCACGTTGAGTTGTCATAATGTGCGAAGACCTTTATGCACATAGCTTACCTCGGTTTGCATATTTTATGATCCATGTAACATACATCATCAGCCTATTTCAGTGCACTGCTGGACATAGGCCTCTCCTATTTTACCTTCGCGTATCTATGGACTCTGGGCAAGCGGATTGTCCATCATCATTCTTTAGTAAATGAATGGTCATTGACATTTAAATCTTTGAGTCGACGCTTTCTTACGACA